>JAVCKU010000042.1:11990763-12001079 GCA_032273985.1 Hypsolebias coamazonicus | reverse complement strand
AATGATACAAGATATATATGTTGTGCCATTTTATGCAAAGTTCAAAAATCATGTCACATACACTTTTAACACTTTTTATTTAATATAAGTCGAAGTGTTACGCATATCATATGGCTGTTACTGAATATATGTCACCAGCGCTTACAGCTGTTGCACAATTTTTGTAGCAAATAAGCTAAATAAGAGGGCTATGTTCTGACAAAGGAAGGTATATAAAATATCTGTATCCGCCAAATTAGTTTTAACATATTGGCATATCAGATATCGGCCAAAAATCCAATAGCGTGCATTTTTAGTGAACAAGAAATCAGTACAGTGGATTGAATACAGACATACGTACATGTTACAATACATGCTAAAATTAATTGTTTGACACTGCATTTATATGTTGCAGTGTTATAAATTAGACAAAAAAAACTGCTAAACAAGACAGATGTGTGCACTAGAAGGAGGCATGTTGAGATGAGAAAATTAGTCACAACTTAAAGTGAAGCAGTGAATCTTAGAGTAGGCAGTGTTAGCAAAGTTACTTCACAATTTCTACTAACTCATCTTGCAGGGGAGTTTTTTTCTTTCTCACACTGTCTTTGCTACAACAAATTCATCTCAACTCACATGTCCATTTCTGTCTGATGTGCACTTTTGCTTTTGTCAGCGGCTTTGTTCTTCTACTCGTCTTTTTAATTAGTTATTTTTTTGAGTGTTGCTCTTTATACATTCAAAAACCTTAAGTCAACGAAGACCCATTCCTCATTTCCACCTCACTTGGTGTTAGACACAAAGTTAACCTGGCATCTTATAGGCTGCTCCCTGTTTTAAGACCTTGTAATTATAGTGAAGACACACACACTCCACACACTATCCAAAAAAAATTAAAAAGGTAGTCTACATTTGATGTTCAAGTAGAAGTGCAAAGGCAAAAGATATGCTGTGGGAATCAATCTGAAATGTTAGAATATGCAAGATAAGTGCCTTGTGTTCAGCTTTCTGGCGTTCTTTTTAAATACCCTGCAGCCTAAAGTGGAATCCCAGCCCCGCCCCATATATGACCCCATGGAATGTTTGGGGATGCATTCAGCACTTATCCAGAGCACGCAGCATTTTTTTTTTCCCCACACTGTAGCGTACAAGTGTTTTACCTCTTTAGAACTTAATGGCTGCCTACATATCAGAGAGGATGCACTGGCCTGGTGTAATCTGACTTGTCTTAATTACAGGCAGTATCCAGTAATAGGCTGCACCCATAGATATCAGCCATTAGAGCAGTGTCTCTGGCAGGAGGGGTATGATTGGCTACGAGGTAGCTGATAAAGAAGCCATGCCTCATTTCCTTCTGATTTTTTTGTTCACATATCTCTGTATTAAAGCCAAGCGTGAAGATGGCAAAGGACTGTGTTAAAATGATTTATACGCTCCTCTGTTTGGTTGTAGCTAATCTGCTTTTCCTGATTGCATTGTCAGCAATCAGTGCTTCCATTTAAGTAACTGATTTTCACTGGATTGAAGCTATTTCAGCTGAGTTTGAAAGTGAACATTAAAATTTAAAGAGCCCTTTTTTTTTTGCTTTAGATTGCTGACAGCAGTGCATTTTTCTTTTCTTTTTTTTTTTCTTTGCAAACATTGCAAAGGACCTTGCCCAGGCCTTAGGCTGGTTTGTGGGGTTTTGATTTCTAAAACCTCAAACCAGCAGCTCTTTCTGCTAATTGAGCTAAACCACAACAAGTGTCCTCAAATAGACTTTGGAAACTTGAATAAGAGGTACTTTCTGTTTGCCCTCAACAGTTTGGATTTTTTTTTAATCTCTTTCCACAAGTTCGCACATGCTGTCTGACAACTTGTGGTGTTCTTCCCTTATGGGTGAGATGATTTGCATTGATGTAGATGATGACCACAAGATTATTGATGTTACATTCCTAATCCTTTCATCTCACCTTGTTCACATAGTCTTTGTTAGCAACAGAGCAGCATGTGATCTGGTAGCATGATATGTTTGAGTAATTCCACTCACTGCTTCACCATCCATTTCAAATGCCATAAAACAAAGTCAAGCCATTAAAGATAATATACCCATTATTAGTATGGAAATTAGAAATGTAATACTGTGGCATACTGAAAGCTTGTCACTTGAGTGACAGTTAAAGACACTCCTGGTTCAGTGCACTGTATTTAAGATATATTTGATGTTTTTCAAACTCCATATTTGCCACATTATCCTCGGGTGGCAACTCACACCTTGTTGGTATTTAAGACGGATTTCAATGAATATTACTGGTATGTGATGGCGGTTGCATTTAAGGATACAGTTCCCTCATAACAGGGAGGTGTCGTCTGCTGACAGATCGCTGTTTGGATGAGAGAGCACAGCAGCATCCCACCTCATTACAGTAGCAACTCACTAACCGGGGGACCGACACACTGCTCGCTGTGATTAAGATGTAAATTTCCTCTAATTGGAATGTAAATTCATACATTTATATGAAGACGTCAGCTGTCAGATTGCAATATTGTGTCCTTTTTTCTTTCTCTCCCCCTGCTCCCCATCAGGGACTAGGTGCCTGTAATCTGTATCATACTCCCGCAGCCCATCCTGAGATTTGCCGTTTGTTTAGTGCCTGGCCCATTGTCCTGTATCCAGCCCGTCATTGTAACGCTTCCCATTCATGTTTCTGTGTTTTGTTGCCGTCTGATTTGCTTTTGCTACCTGTGTTTGTTCCTCCATGCATGGCTGAGCCGTCAGGGCTTTAGGGATGGGGAGGAGACATTGAGATGGAGCCGGGGTCATTGGGTGGCCGTATTTTGTGTGTGCATCGATTACTTCTGCTGAATGTTCCTCAATGCAAATAAGTCTGCCACTTTGAGAGGAAGCACATGTATCTGAAGTAATTAATTTTACCCTTGAATGCCAGCTGTGGTGTTGGTGTGATGTGTTCCAAATTGAGCTTTCTTTCAGAAAAAGGTGTTAATTTAAGGATTTGGCCGATGAAGTTAGTGTGTTTGCCAGAGTATACAGACAGTAAAAAATGGGATACATAAAGTGTGTTAGCATTGTGTATTTGAGATTGTGCCTTTATGTGAAATTACATTGTGATACCGCACTTTTGAAATCCCTCTATTAAAATAAATATCTCATAGTATACTCATAATTATATACATAAGATTTTTATGACATAACACAATTTTTGCAGCTTTTGTAAACTTGAAAAGTTACATTTCTGTGTGCATAAACTCGTTGCTAAAGTACAAATTTTCCCATTCTCATGAAAAAAAAATTGATTTTAGCATTTCTGTTGCACGTAATTACCAAACATACGTAGGAAGCTTGATTAAAATGAGCGTTGACAATTAAGACTTCAGGCACAATGCTAACCTTTTTTTCCTCACCCTATTTTCTGCCAATACTTGTCTGAACAGGTCATGTACTTGAGATGATCTGCATGTGTTCAAGAACAATGATAAAATATAACACGTGAGATGCTCAAGTACCTGATTTGCATGAGAAAGCACGAAGGAGCAAATACTTAATTTACGCCTTTTAATGATGATCAACTTTTTTTTTTTTTTTTTTTTTTTTTTTTTTTTTTGTGTGTAGCATTTCCATTAGACCAGCAGGACATTATTATGATTGTACTAAACATGAAAACTGGATTGCAAAGCAACGTACATTTTACTTATATAAATACTGTATAAATTGAGGTAGATTTAGAGAGCCAGAAGATAAAAAGTTATAGTATTAAAAGAATGAATGCAATATTGTTTTCTATAACAATAAAAATAATACATGTCTCATTTGATTTATTAAACTGTGTTTGAAACTTCCAGTTGAATCAAAACAAACATTTTGACTGTTTTGTAGTACCGTATTTGTTTTTATCTGTTGTATGTTCAAGGTTCAAGATGACTATTGTCATTCATATCACATGTGGTACATGAGGTGGAATGAAACTGTGTACACAGGGTCCCAGTTACACCCAAAAATAGCAATAATATAAATGATAAAGAAAAGAAAACAGCTACAAGCTACGTAGCACATGCTATATTTTGTTTCGGTTTCCAATAAACTTGGCAGATGTTATTTTCCAATTAAGTTATCACAAGTTTATAAGAATTATTATTTTTTTATATTTTCAGAACTCTGTTACACTGTTAGAGCTGGTGTTTGATGTATTGACAATAAATTTTATGCTGAGACAGGAAGTGTCACAAATGTACACAAATCTGGATGTCCATTGAGACGACTAGAATACACAAACATGTTTTCCTGTTTTTTACAAACACCTCCAACTCAACAATTTTTTTTAACGTTCATCCAATGATTAACCTTTTTTTTAAGGTGTTAGGGTAATTAGTGCAATTCAGAGTTGGAGTTTGCAGGATTCCATATTGTTTTTTTCAATAGATTGTGATTAATTGACTGGCACATCAAACTCTGGCATTGAAAGGTTTTGACATGAAAAGACAAAAGCAAAGTGATGTCTTTTTGTTGTTATGTTTTTATTTATGCGCATCATGAATCGTTACTGGGTGTGTACTTGAGGACCTTGCATATTATTCTGTATGTTTCACTTGGGCACAGTATTGTGTGAAATGTCATATGTCACGCAAGCTTCGCTTTGCTAAAGATTCTGATAAAGGAATCCTTTAAAAAGACATTTAAATCACACACACATGTGTCCGTATCCATTTGGTCCACGTTTATGTACAGAATGTAACTAAATTAAAAACAGAAACCTTAAAGAAATTTTCATTTGTTAATTTTTATACAAAGCAGGAAATAAAAAAAAAAAATACGAGTTCTAAGGAGGAACCTCAAATCGATGCATTGCAAAGAAAAAAAAGGATGAAAATCTCTTTCAGATTCATTCCCAGCCCCAAACCAGTAATATTTTTGAAGTGATTTGGGAAATATCCCGTTTTCACCATCCTCAGCTTTGTGTTTCGTGCGACAGAGCAACAGTCTGATTCCAGCTAAGGGCTGAGCTGTACATCAGGAATCCTGGCTATGCTGCCACAGCATGTCAATACTACTCCACCCACCTGTGGCACTCGACCTGTACAGCATGCTCTCCCTCATTGAGCCTTCCAACAGGAAGGAATCCTAATAAACCTGCTTCTTTCTCTTCCATTCAATCCATCATCTTCTGTCTGATACATCAAATCAACAGTGTGTAAAACTGGCACATTCCCAGCCGTTGTTTCAGTTAACCAGAATTCTGCCTCTGGTAAGATGATCCAGCTGGCTCTGGTCATGTGGGTTATTTTTCAAGTTTAGGATTTGCTCAGACATCCGGGTGACTGAGTAGCAGGTACCTGACACACCACCCCTACGTTTTACCCATCACTTATTTTTCTAGTTGTTTGAGGAAAAAGTGATTCTCCTCTTTTTTGTTTTCTGGAGCCACAAGAACAAAGTTTTGCATTAATCCAAATTGTTTATTTGAGTTGAACTCTTTATGTATTTAGATTTTAAGCAATTGATTTGTTGGAATATTTAACCGGTACGTTCATTCTTTTCTGTTTGCCACTAAACATCCCACGACTAACCAGGCTTGGCTCATTGTAATCACAAAGTATATGCAGGAGAGGAACAGTAGAACTGGGGCAGAGAAAGATAGAGACTGTTTTTGTCCCCCAGGTATGACAGAGTCACTCATGCATAAACATACCACATGGAGGGAGGTGGGAGAGTGAGATTGGGGGTGAGGGGGTGTAGGGACCATGAAAGATCTCTTGGCTTCCTCTCCTCATTTGTACCTCCCTTCCTTGAAACACATCTGTCTTCTTTTTTCTGCCACAAACCTTTTCTACATCCTTTACTGGCCTTCGCACTCCAGTAACAGTTCCCCCTCCCCACACACAAACATACTATTATCAACCTCAACGCTTGTCTTGGATCTAAGTTGTGTTGTGAGGTTTTGTTTTCACATTTTACACAATTTTGTTAAAATTTCTTCTTGGATCTCTCGTTATTCTGGATTCTTTTGGCCTTTGGACATGCCGTTACTTCCATTACCCCAAGTGCTCCGTCTTAACATGCAAATATGTGTCGGCTGTAGACTGATCACCGGTTTAGTCTGCAGCGGAGCTATCTCATGGCTGTGTGCATTAAAACAATTAAACTTTGCCCCTCCCCCCGCCACAACAATCATTTGCGGATGTGTTGGGTGAAATTTAGCAAGAAATTATCATTTTCTGAATCACTTCACTCCGCTCGCTCTGTGTTTGTCTCATTCTTTTTCTTTCTCCGTTTCGTCTTTGGGCTCTTCAAAGGACTCGGAGCCCCCTGCATGTTCTTCTTTTCACTTCTTTTCTCTCTACTTCTTTTCTTTATCGTTATCCAACAGCACTTTTTTGTGTGTGCAAATGCTTTCTGAACAGCATCCTTTCTTCCCTTTCAGGCTAGATGTCATTGTTGCTGCCTGTGGGCTGGGTGTATTTATTTAGGGGTAATTGGTGTGTGGATGAGTGAGGTAATGAGGTGCATCCACACTTGGCTGCTCCCCTCCCTGCAGAGGCCTGAGACAGACACAGCCTAGCTGGGCTCCGGCTTGAGAGGTACCACACTACTGCCTCCTCAACGCAAGCCAGAATGGCTCTTTCATACTCAGGTGGACAAACACAATCACTGCGGCTGATACCTCAATGAGGCGTCTGTGGTTTGAAGTGCTGTGTGTGTGTGTATGTGCATATCCATGTGTGTCTGTGTGTTTGCGTTTGTGGGTGGAGAGTGAAACCAGCGCTTGGTTGTTTGCTAGTCTCTGTCTCGGGTCCTTGTTTGTCTTGCAGCTTGTGTTTGAATAAGTAATTCTCCCTGTGTGTTGGTAAGTGTAATATCAGGCTGAGTGGCTGTTCAAAGGAGCTCAAGGAGGACCTTTGGTTCTCGTAGTCCTTCAGCCTCCATCAGCCTCGGACTGTTCCTGATATCCTGCAGTTACCGAATGATGTCGCTTACACCTCCCGTATCTGTCTGTTTTTGTGTGGCAGGAACAGCATGATGCTTCAGCCTTTACATGCCATTTGCTGCTTCATACTCTGTGAAATTCAATTGCACAGCTCTTAACTGTAGCCAGAAATAAAAAGAGCTCTCCGTCACTCTTTCATCTCCCGTACATGCAAGGTCTTTTATTAAAGGTTTGAACCTTATGTTATAGTTGCTTTGCTTCATGGTCTTGAGCATGCTCTACTCTTGGCTGGTGTATGCTAAGAGTATACATTAAACAAGTCATAGAAATTTTGAAGAGAATTGTAAGTGTGTGTGTGGGGGGGGGGTTACCCACAGGTGTTCAGCACATAATATGATGCATCGATTGTTTTGTTGTTATCAGGGTAATTGGTGTGGTCCTGCCAGCCTTTGATAGACACACAATTACTGTATGTGATGCATAAGTGGACTCTTTTTGGGGCAGGATTTTGAGTTGCTAATGGTGCATTATTCAGCTTTTGGTCTGTCCCCAAAAGTGCCGGGGCCAAATCAAACACGCCGCTCCAGGGTAATTGAGGCCCACTCTGCACCCCCTGCAGTGAGCAAGGCAGAACTGTAATCCCCTGACAACTCTGACTTGGCCCCAATCTGGCAGGCCGCCCATTTCCCAGCAAAATGCCCAACTCGAAATCATGGAGAAAGAAGAAGCTGATAGTCACATTTAGACTGCTTTCCAATTTCGTTATTCTTTTCAACTGAACAATGCTCAATATCCATCTCAATTCCTCCCCTTTCTTTTTGTCGGACTATAAAGAATTTAAATGCATGCTAGTTGTTTAGCTCAAACTACCGTAGTACTTTTACTCATTAGTCATCCCGGGGTTTTTCTCATTGTTTTGATCAAAGGTTTGTGACAAATCCTAACCACAGAAAAAAGTCCAGCTTTGAAGTGAAAATAATGTGCTTTACAACTTTGCCTTATGTCACAAAAAGTGGTTCGGTAAAGACATGGAATAAAAATGTGAAATTTGCAATTTTGGTTGTTTTGTCAAAAATTACTTCTGTGAAACAAGGAAAAAATATCAATTTTGATTATCACTCCATTAATCATCCTACACAATGTGTAGAACAGAATAATTTGCACTAAAAGTTGTTTTGACAAGTGGCTGACTTTGACTTCAAAACATATGAACATGAAGTGGTGCACAATACTGACTCTTACGTTGACAGTCTAAAATAGTTCTATTGTTCTTTGTATCAAAATAAATCGACTGTAACAGCAGTAGCAGCTAGAAATTACCGGTACGCCCCCGTTGCGTTTATTTCTCATTATGTGATGCCTTAAATTATTTAAGCTGTAGCAGCTTCCTGTTTGGCGCAGCATTTTTATTACATTTCTTCAAAAAAAATCTGCAAAGTTTAAGTACTTAGGTACTTGTAGGATAATCTGCTGGGTCTATTCTAGATTTTTGATTAGAACTCTTGTTACATAGTTTCAAAGTACACTTTAAGACGTGTATCTTCTACTTTTTGTAATGGATAGTTTTTTTTTTATTATTATTGTTGGGTTTTTTTTACTTTTAGAAGGAAACAAAAGTTTTAAAGGTAGTGCAGCTCCAAATTATTTTACTTTTATAAATCTTGTTGGATTGAAGTTATTTTAAGACATGTTAGAATGGCCTCATAATATTTTATTAATTTTAAATATTGTAATTGTTTGACTATATATTCCCTTTTTGTGCACATTTGCAGTGATATTTATTAAATGACAATTTAACATCAAATATTTAAATATTGTTCGCTACATCCTTAAGTATCTACTCTTTAAACATTTTTTTTTAATCTAGACATCGTCAGTAGTTTTAAATGGGTCATTTGCAGTAAGGGTATACCATGCATTTAGCACTGTCTATTTGATTTTAACTTTAGCATGTATTCTCCCCAGGCCCTGGCTCACTGTTTTAATAGCTTTAGTAATGCTTCACAATTAACACTCAGCCAGCATTCTGGGTAAGGTAATGGCTGGTGTGTTTCAGGCTAAATTAGAAAACACAAAACAAGAGTTCCCCCATCACCCTCGATGCTTCGAAGACCTAAGGGTTATGAGGGAAATGGAAGGTGGTGAATTTTTTGACAGGGCAGTCCATGTGATGTCTCATTCCCTCTGACATCTTGAACACCCTAAAGGTGGCTTTGCCAACAGTCTACCCAGGAAGCACCTCACCTAGCTGTGGCTAAATTTACACAACCACCTGCCCACAGGGGGGGTACTGGAGAGGAGAGCAGAGGTGGTCAGGGAGTGGGGATGGAACAGAGACAGGGATGTGGAGATTGATGTGTATGTTTGTTAAAGATGCCAGTGCATTCTTTACATGGTGACTGAATGTTTTTTTTTTTTTTTTACTATTTAACTCTAGAAATTGAAATTCCAATTTTTGACTTTTACAAGGGAACTTAGGTGTATACAGGTGTATTCTGCCTGTCACTGCAAGGCTTTTTCTATCTGCATGTTTGTTCTGTAATGAGATACATTTGCATCATATGTCCTCAGAAGTTTACTACATTACTTGTTTGAAAATTGTCAGCTCTCAGCAATCTCTGTACAGGTTTGCTGAGAGTTATTCAGCATCAGCACCACTCCAAACAACCACCACCACCACTTCATTTTGTAACACAAAGGAGACTGCCTTGTAACTTTTGAAACTATTGAATTTTGCCTCTTTTGCATAGTACCCCCCCCCCCCTCCCTGGGACAGTATCGATTTGTAATTCTATATTTGTTTTTAATTAATCATTTCTGTTATTTTATATTCTTAATTTTTATTTTTGACATAATATTTTTTCTAAATACAGGTATGTACATTAATATCAGAAGTTAAGTATAAAAATGATCCTTTGCATCAGGTTGTCTCTGGTTAAAAAAAAAATTGGTAATACAGTATTGGTATTTGATTTTATTCAAAGTTGTTATAACCTGCAGTCAGACCTTAATGTGCAAACACAAAGTATTTTATAAGTTTAACCTAAAGGCAGTTTTGCAAAGCACGTCAAGATGGATATTGCCTTTGGCCATCTAGATGCGATTTCTGAATGGGCCGTGGTGGCATGGGGGTTAAAGCCACGTGTTCACTGTATTTCAAAGTCTAAACAACAAAACACAGATTCATTACTGAAGAAAGGTAGGATCCACTCCAGGCAGGATGTGGATGGAGAAAAGTTTCAGGAGGGATTTTTTTTAAGGGCCTTCTCCTACTCCGGTCCTGCTTCCTGGAATATTTTACAAAAAGATCTGAAGCTCTCGACCTTGACTTCTCTAAATAGCTTTAAGAATCTGTTGGAATCCTGGCAAAAACCAATGCTGACATGTTCCTGTTTTTGATTTTCTACATCTGCCTTA
>JAVCKU010000042.1:11925432-11936513 GCA_032273985.1 Hypsolebias coamazonicus | reverse complement strand
AACATAAAATGCTGCATAAAAAAGACAACGTAAGGTGTGATGACATCACTGGGGCGGCGGTCGTAAACGCGAAAAAACGGGAACCGAGCCGGTCGTAAACCGAGGACCACCTGTATTTGCCTTTCTGGAGGCAAAGAGATGATACCTGGAAACAAGCTGAAAAGTTATTGATGAAAGCTGACACTTTTGTCCTTTCCAAATAGTCCAAAAAAACCACATCGAAACTATCTTTATACTTTCTACCAGTGATATAGTCTGCGTGATATGCAGAACACGGAGTAAAACCACTAGAAAAGCTTGAGAATTTCAGTATACCCACTTAAAAGTGCCCAATGATATACATGACATATTAGGCACATGCCATTGATACGTTATGGCAGTTAAATGCTTCTGTAACAATCTGTCTTTATGCAGCGCATGTTTATGCTTATCCAGCGAATTATTGTATAATTAATACTTCTGTACTTAATATTTTAACATGTTTTGCTTTGATACTGTTTTTTTAATTCCTTAACATGTTTTTAATATAAAGCCAACTGTTGTACAAAGTTTATTGTACATTTATTCAAATATAAGCATAAAAGAAATTTGGAAATGTTCACTATGCTTAAAAATCTAAATAAATTGTTGATTACATTGTACTAACTGGTGTACTTTGGTTTCTAAGCACAGTATACCCACTGCCAAAATATAGACTACACTACTGCTTTCTACTACAATACTTAAGTGATTTATAGATTCATGACTTTTTATTTAGAAAATACATTTATTTGGAAATATTGGGGGGTCAGCACTGTCCTACAATCCTGAGGTTGTGGGTTCAAGCCCAGGTTTTGTCCGGAAGGTCATAATAATTGACAAATATTTCATGCGAGTACGCTCGTTGTGGCATCCCCCGAAGAGGGGAGCAGCTGAAATAATTTTACATCTTAAATTTATCGTTAAATATACAGTAACTTGATACAATACCAACATGTTCATCCGTCTGAATGTGAGCTGAAAACAAACTGTTGGGATGTATTTAAATCCTTTGTGATTCGGAGTAAAACAGAAAACATGTGTTTGGTTGTTCAAACACAACATCAAAATATGGTATCACGTAAAAGTCTGAATAAAAGTGGACCTGCTGCATTTTATTTATAATTTATAATTATAGTGTTTGTGACTTCATCACATACTATCCACTAGCAAAAGGGATGGTCTCATTCTCAGGAATCAAACTAGAATCATTCTTTATTGAAGAAAGTGAAAAAAAAAACATGAATTAGGATGAAATACAAAACTTAAAAATATTAAGAATTTTACATTTTTGTTAAATTTAAACCTTTTAAAGTCCACAGTTTGCCATCTTCTTCAAGGTGAGTTTTTTTTTCATTATGGTATTTTACATTTTCACAGGATTTTATTTATAGATTATTTATATGAGAACATGTTAAGTATTAATAAATGCAGTACACCACAACATTTATAGCTTAGGTCACCTTGTAATACACATCCCCAGATGGGTCTAACATAAAAATAAAAACTGTTTAAAAATGAATAAAATGCCTAAACTATAATAAACAATAATTAAAAAAAAATTAAACATAAACAATGTATAAACAAGAATAAAACAAATCACAGTATCATCATTAAGGGTGGCCATTATTGGTTCTACTTTCAAAACAGTTTTAGTTTTGATCTAAAATGATTTTAGTCTGAAATCAATTGGGAATTCCACCTCTTAATCCCTCAGACAAAAAAATGCTGTCACGAAAAAGAAGTTTAACAAAAAGGAACCTTATAGTTAGTTCCCACTGTCTGAACCCATGTCTGAAAGGAACCAGAAGGTCACTGAGCACCTGAGGATCTTGTTATTTACACATTTAAAAATAGGAGCTGTGTTAGGGGGAAAAAAAAATCATATTAGGTTTCTTGAAAATTGACAGTGATGGGTTTTCTGTCCAAAATCTTAACTACACTGTTCATTCTTCAAGGTTTAATGGTTGAAGCTGCTACACAATAACGTCAATGAGAGAAAATCAGTGAGTGCCTAAAACTGCAACATGAAATGATAAGTGATCTCACTCTAATATATCAAAATGTATGCAAGTTTGCTTTTGGCTTACCGTTTTAATATGTTTTTATTTATATTTCAATGATAATCCGGAAAAATACCCAAATATTTTATTTCTGAAACTTGTTCAATAAGTTTCTGATCATCAAATTTAAATCTGTGCCACTTTCCAAGACCATGCCCTTAAGGAAAAACAGTTTTAATTAAGTTCAAGTAAACTTTTTTGTCATTACCATCTCATGTGGTACATGAGATGTTAATGAAATTATGTAAACAGGGTCCCAATTACACCCAAAAAATAGCAAAATATAAAGTATAAAAAGAAATAGCAAATAAGAATCTAAGAGATACACTAAGATATACGCAAAACAAACACCAAACGGTATGCTAAAAGATCTAAGATACACGCTAAACACTAATAATGTAAAACAATATGGTATAACAACAGCAGCCTGAGCATGAGTCTGTAGATAATCAGCAGCAAAGATAAGTCACATATCTCCAATTAAAGTGGTACTACAGTGATTTTTTTTTTTTCTTCTTCACAGTGATTATCCTGGTTAGGGATTTATGAGTCTATAGCTTCAGGGTAGAAGCTGTTCCAGAGTCTAATGGTTCTGTAATGCTTCGCAACCTCCTTTCTGAGGGGAGCGGGGCAAAAAAGTGTGTGTGTTGGGTGAGTGCGGTCCTTCATGATGCAGGTGGCCCTCATCCTCCATCTGGATGTGTAGATGTCTGTGATGGTGGGGAGGGAGGCTGACTCCAACAGACTTCTGTGCGGCCTTCACCTCTCTCTGCAGAGCTTGCCTTTCTGCAGCTGCAGCCTCAATGTTGATGCTGGAGCACAAGATGCGAAAGGTACACGGACCCTTTTGCCACAATAGGCTCTACATAACATGATGCTGTCTCAGAGGAAATTTCACTTACATGAGTTTAGTTCATTATAAACACATTCAGTCACTCCATTATGTAAAAAAAAAAAAAAAAACTGACTGGAGTCTTCAGTGCATCCTATGGGTTCCAAGGTGGTGGTGCATTGTGAGTCAGATTTTAAGGGGAAGAGAAATTTAGAAACAGGAGCCTGAATACTTTATTTGTGTACCTCTAATACGTGCATCAGTACAAACTTTACGTAGGGACACGTTACAGACACAGGTAACTCGTCAAACCCTCCTCTCTCAGTCAGCTTGCAACGTGGCGCCCGAACTCCTCTAATGTTACCAATGACTTGCGGACCAATAGGAGGGCTCCTGTGATTGGACGTGGGCGGGTCGCTCATGAAACGAACACTGTGATTGGCTGTACGTAAAGCGGCAGAAACTGGTTGCGTCCTTCTTTCAGGAAACGGGACAGGCTTGCTTGTAAGTGAGGACAGGAATTATTTCAGTGTTTCACTTCAGACGCAGGTGCTTTTCGAAGGGTTTATAGTTGGACCTCACAGTCGAACAAGAAAAATTCAAGGTAATTGTAGCGACGCTAAGGAGGCTAACGCAGCTTCTTGCTAGCTTTAGTGTCACAGGCCTGTTTGGGAGCTCCTGTTTGGCCTGAGAGAAGTCGGCTTCAGCCCAGAGACTGATGGCTGGCTTCAGCTTAGTGTGTGCGGTGCTTCTGTGCTCCTTTGTAGCAAATGCGAAGCCAACTTTAAGGAAAGAGCGAGTCATTTATCATGATCCAGAGCTGAGCAGACAAGCCTACGAAGACGGTAAGAGCCACCAGTACGACCATGAGGTCTTTCTGGGTAAAGAGGAGGCCAAAACGTTTGACCAGCTCACTCCGGAGGAGAGCAAAGACAGACTCAGGTGAGACTCACTGAGATCCAGTTGAGCCCTTTGCTATGACTCTTTCTACCTGAATGAATGATGTGGCTATAAGTATCCACAATGACTGAATGCAAATTTTTACATGAGCACTCCATGTGGTTAGAAAGATGTGCGTGCTCACGAATATGGTTAAATTTGTGAGATATTCGTTAAAAACTAAATTTGCTCAGGCTACTTGTCACAAATTGTATTGGCACTAAGTGTGAAGGGGTTTTCACCACTGCCTTGGTGACATGTTGGCACTTTGTCACACACATTGTGTAAAAACCCTCCTTCCTGCTGTGTTGAGAGTGGGAGGACCCCTGAGACATCCCAACGTGGCATCAAGTCCAAGAATACGCCACGGCCACACTGCAGTTTTTACTGAATTGGGTTTGCCTGCTCCTCCCATTGGAGTATCTCACACAAGCTTTTCCACCTGTTGGGAAAGCACGTTTGACCGGATATGAATGTTTCAGGCAGGAAACAATCACCTTTCTATTGACAAGAATGTAACTTGTATCTCTTTTTCTTATTCCTTCTCAGCAAAATTGTAGACCGGATAGACAGCGACACAGATGGCTACATCACAACAGCTGAGCTCAAAGCCTGGATAAAACGTGTTCAGAAGCGCTACGTGTTTGAAAATGTTGCAAAGGTGTGGACTGACTATGATCTGAACAAAGACAACAAGATCTCATGGGATGAGTACAAGCAAGCCACTTATGGATACTATCTCGGTATGGCTCCACATGTCATGTGTTATTTTTCTTTCTTGTCTCCTATCTCATCATGAAGTATTCTGGTACAAGCTTTAAATATCTTATTTTGAAGTATTTTAGTAACCTAGTTTTAATCCACCCTCTCAAGCTAACCCAGAGGAGTTTGAGGGTGACACAGACCAGTTCAGCTTCAAGAAGATGCTTCCTCGAGATGAAAGGAGGTTTAAAACGGCTGATCTGAACGGCGACTTGGCAGCAGACAGGGAAGAGTTCATGGCCTTCCTCCACCCTGAGGAGTTTGAACACATGAAGGACATTGTTGTTCTGGTAAGCTTCCTGCAACCACAATGCGGGTGTATCACTATGTAAAGTCAGTCTTCTAACCTCTTTGCTGTAATTAATCTGAAATGTTTAATGAAAGCAATATCGGTTTATTTTCTCCATGTTAAAAAAAAAATAGTTCTACATTTGTAAATTCTCTGAAATTTTAATAATTCCAGAAACAATTGAGCTTCTATCTTTATTTTTGGAGCAGATCCAATGGGACGACTCTGTCTTTAAATATAAATTTGGTTTTGAGGCAGACTGGCGCGGTAAATGTTAGCAGTGATGCTTTATGCTGCTGTGTTCATAAAAGTTGTACCACCCATTTGGCAACGTTAATTATTAATGTCATTTTTGTATTTGCTGAATGTTACCAAAGAACTGCTCAGTCAGTGGTGTTTTCACTGATTGTGGCTGAAGCTAACACAGCAGCTACAGGCTAGAAACTTTAAAATTGATATACAGTGTAGATGTAGTCAGTTTTTTCCCCCCAAATTATCTACATCTTCCTCATATGAATGCAAAAATGAATACATAATGGTGCATGTTGTCATTATGAGAATATGGATTTTGTGCAGGTTCAGGCAAGAACATAAAGCCACCACCTAAATGCAAACTAAACACCCACACACATTCACATAACAGAGCCCTCAAGTAAATACACACGGAGAGAGGGCAAATTTATTGACAAGTCATGTTTTTTTTATCTCTTTTATGGGTTTAGATATGAAACTTAAACAAATGAAAGCAGCACAACAACCTTGTAATAAGCAAATGTTTACTTCAGTTTAAATGGATGTAAAGTTTAGGTCAAGAGTTGTCAACTAAACACTATCAGGACAAAAAAAAGACCTTTAAAGTAAGGTATATTGTTTTTCTTTGTAGTGGGCGGCTGTGGCTGAGTGGTTAGAGTAGTTGTCCTCCGATGCAAGACTTGGAGGTTCGATTCCACCAGCAGTCACATTCCAAGGTGTCCCTGGGCAAGACACTGAACCTCTCATTGCCTCTGATGTGTGTCCCATCATTGTATGAATGTGATAAAGCACTGATTATTCTTTGTATAAATATAGTCGAGTGATGTATGAATCAGAAAATGAGGGCACAGATTGTAGTGTAAAGTGCTTTGAGCAGTCCATTTATCATTTATAGAGCCTCTTTTAATATTAATGCATCTAAGGAGATTAGTGTCTTGTGATGTTCCCTATGTACTGATCAGAATCATGTAGTTATGTCTTCAAAGTTTGCTATAGTTAAAGTTAACTAAATGAAAGTGGCTATTCTTTTATGATCTCTTTTAAATAATTAGTTTGTAACCAGGAAATGCCAAGAGTCACTCTTCTCATCCCTTTTGCAGAACTGTCTTAATACAGCTGACAAACACTGATTTTTAATCGTTGCTTTTGTAATTTAGAGTAATGCAGCAGACTTTTTTGGTTTGTTTCAGTTTTTAGTTTGACTTTGGATGTTGTGTGTGGGGGTGGATGCATTAAATTTCCTGCTTGAATTCTCTAAAATAGAGATTTAATGCTTCATTATTAATAGTAAACTAGATATCTTTAAATTAAATTGGACATTTGACATTACTTTTGTGGGTCAGAAAGTTGTTTTGAGGAATGTATTAACTGAACAATCTGATAACAAAATAATTTGTTATAAGGCTGCACAAGATTCCACTGCGAGTAGTTAAACACAAGATTTAAAAAAAAAAAAAAAAAAAGCTGGGATTGTCATTATGTTTGAATATTGCAGTGACAATATTAGATGCTATAAATGCACTCTCATTTTTCACTCTGTTCAGTCATAACAATGCTTACAACACTGTGCTTTAGCATCTCAACTACCGGTACTATCCAAGTCAGGTGTGAGCATCAAATGGGTCTATTCAGAAAGTCAAATATTTTAGCCGTAAGCTGTTGTGACCAACCTTTTGTATTTAAAGCCATACTCTTATTCGTTATTGGGTAATATTTTAGTTTGAAAGTGGTGATCTTAAAGATATATGTGGCCATGTATAAACTGTTGTGATTGTGTTGGCCCTTTTATAGTCTTAAAAATGGAACAAACATTTGTGTATGATGTTTCACAGCAGTTAGCATATTTTTTTACAAGCAGTCCTGCATGGGATTAAGTGGGTTTGAAAAATATCTGTTTTGCTTGTTAATAGTGGGCTATTAAACCATAGAAGCTTCACTCTAGTGTTTTACTACAAAATGTACTTTGTGTTTTAATGCAGAGGGTTTAGCTCTCATCATTAAGACTGTAATTGTTGTCAGTCTGCCAGTTCGGCTGTAAGTCGACCCTCGCACATTTATTCACTTATAAAGCCTTGGGCAACATGTTTCTCTTTAACTACTCGCAGTGGAAATTTGACTTCACTTGACCCTCTTGTCTTCTTTTTAATCACATCATTAACTTGTTTTAAATGCAGGAAACGCTGGAGGACATTGACAAAAACAGCGATGGACATGTGGATGAGGACGAGTACATTGGTGAGTTTGCAGATTAAGATCAATTCAATTAATTTAAGTAAACAAGTTGTAGAGAAGTCAGTTGTAGCAGCACTGAAAGCATCTGAGTGATAAACCTCTGAAATTAGACGAAACCATTTATAAATATGACTAGTGTAAATAAATCTGTATGTGCTTGTCTTAATTACTTTTAAACCTAAATTTTGGTCTGGTTGAAGCTGACATGTTTGCGCACGAGGATGGCGGTCCAGAACCAGACTGGGTCAAGACTGAAAGAGAACAATTCTCCGACTTCAGAGACTTGAACAAAGATGGGAAGATGGACCAGGACGAGATCCGACACTGGATCATGCCCGAGGATTACGACCACGCTCAGGCTGAGGCCAGACATCTTGTGTACGAGTCTGACCAGGACAAGGTAAGATCCATTTCACGTCGTCTTGTCCACATCAGCTGCGCTTTGTTTTTGTTCTTTGGATTATTTAGAAGTTTTTGTAACAAAAATAAAGAAGTGAGCACTGCCTCTGTGAGACACCACAGATTAAACACATTTTATCAAAAATCATCTGTTAGAGGAAAACACGCTAAATGATGTTTACTCAAATGACCCACACTCACAAACGGCAGGCGAAGATTTCTCTCCAGCACAGTTTTACTTGCAAGGACAGATACTGTAACAGTTCATATCAAATGTGTTAAATGTATGCACATGAAGCTCGGTCACAATGATCTGCAAATGCTGTATTGTCTGCTCGCCTTTTCTATCCCCATCAGCTTGACAAGGTTAATAGGTGTCCTCGAAGCCAGCTGTAGTCTCACATGACACTCCTGGCCTTCACAGATCCAGTCCACGAGCAGGATAAGAGCGTTTGGAGAGACAACTTGGTTGTTTGTTTTAAGGGAAAGGACACTACTAATAATATTTCCATAACTCCATAACCTCTGACATCATCAGTTAAACTTTTAGTACTTGTTACATGTGTTCCTACAATGGCTGATTACTTCTGTGTTTTCCTCATCAGGATCAGAAGCTGACCAAAGAGGAGATTCTTGAGAACTGGAACATGTTCGTAGGAAGTCAGGCCACCAACTATGGAGAAGATCTAACCAAGAACCATGATGAGCTCTGATCACGTCAGACTCCTGTCTGTGTGACGAGGATTAAGACGTTTGTCTTTAAAGACATAATCACAGACTCTTGAACTCGCTCCCACTGTTGCTAGCGTTACTCCGTTCAACAGAACAGTGAGACAGACTTTAAAACTGACACTCTTGATGCCAAACAGGTGGACGTACAAGAGTCGGTCTCGTGTTGAGCCAAGTTTTCATTCTTTTTTTTTTTTTTTTTTTACCTTTCAGTCTTCATATTGATGGTTTTGTTTCTGACATTCAGGAGTGAAACCGGAGCCACTGAACTCAACTTTTCATCAGTTGGTGCCTTCCAGTCATGCAGCAGCATACAGATATGACTTAGGTGAAACTCGTCAGATACAAGAAGAACTTATGATAGCAATAGTAATGTGAAACCTCAGCTCAGAGCATTTATCATGGTTTTAGTTATTTATCTATTGTTTTTGGAACATAATGTCTGAAAGAAATACGGTGTTCCTGTAGAGATCTTGTTCTGTTTTTTCTGAAAACAATGTTTTAGTAACCCCTTTCACAAAACACTTCAAGCTGCACCTGAGACGTTGTCTTCTCATCTCGGTTTGATTTATGAAGTCAAACCTTTGGTGTTATGTCTCTGAGCCACCAAGGGAGGTAGTCACTTGGCTGCAAAGGTCAGTATGTGTAAGCTGGTGTTGCATCTCAAGGATGTGATGTAATGAAGACAGATGCGACCAGCTTGCTGTGAGATTTAGGCGGGGATGCGTCCATCATCATGTATGCATAGTCTCTCACGTTGGTGCAGCTTGTATTTTATTCCTGCTCTTGTCCCGCAGCGTCTGCTTCATTTGTGAAAACTCAAATTGTTGCGTTGCGAAATGTGCCTGGCTCAGTTGGTAATTTATAAACCATCAGAGGGGACTTAGAAGAGCTCATCTTTGAAGACAAACTGCAAAACCGTTTTGTGAAAGGGGCTTTTGTTTACAGTTTTACTAAAAACAGTTAACTTACTGTGGTTTTTATTTTTTTATTATTTTGTATTGAATTAAGTTTTAGGTGCTTTATAAATTAAATGATGTTGTGGCATTGTCTTTGCACACATTCGGTTTTAATGTAGCCTGTGAACATCGGTTTTCCTCAACACTTTTAGTATTTATTGGTACACACTATGCTTCTTAAAATGTTTTTTTTCCTGTTCTAATTGAACTTTACAGTTTATAGGCGTTACATTTACTTGTTACTTTCAAGCCATTTGGCTTCACTAGGTAAAATGAAAGTAAATTTCTTGCTTTCTCTTACGTCATATGTATGTTTTCAGTACAAATTTTCTGTAACAATGTGGTAGTTTGATTACGCAAAGAAAAGTTTGTTAAATGAATAGTTTTGAGAATTAAAGATACATTAGCCCTTAAGAGGAACAAACACTCCAGAGTTTTGTCGGTTAAATCAAAATATCAATTCAGTTTATTTATATAGCGCCAATTCACAATGAAGTTTTCTCAGTGCATTTTACAGGATCATTCACTTACATAGAAAAGCCAATTAGTAAAATTCTCTAGGGAAGCAGCAGACTCGTTGAATCTTCCCATCTCCCATCCTGAGCAAGCACAATGGTAACAGTGGAAAGGAAAAACTCCCTTTTTAACAGGAAGAAACCTCTAGCAGAACCAGGCTCAAGATGAGTGGCCATCTGCTTTGACTGGCTGGGTCTGAGAGGACAGTGGACAATCTTACCCAAAAATGAACCCTTATCTGTTGTCACCTTTTTTCTGTTCTAAGTAGTGTGAGCTCAAACAGGTGGGACAAACTGCACGTTGATGGGTGTGTAGAAATTACTTTTCATAGAACCTATTAAAAGAGAAAGGAACTGAACATAGACAGGAACATTTTCAAAGAGGCGATTTCTAAAAATGAATATCTAATTTTTTATGCCTGTTAAAGGCAGAAGTATTATGGTATAATCTCTGTACAAGTACGTCCGTAAAACTTTCTCTTGTCCTGCCCATAACTTTTGATCCACTTGTGGCTGTACGAATAACCAGACCAAATTAAATCAGTGGCTACACCTACAGTGTTTTAAACACGGACCCAAAACAAAACAAAAAAGTGTTCCTGTGAAAAGCGGTGTAGTTTCCATCGTCTACCTACAGATGAGGACTTAAGAAGAATGTGGCTGAAAAATGTGAACTTGAAGAGACCACCCAAAACGCTGTATGTGAACTCATTTCACTTTGTTGACAAAAACCTGCATCCTACTTTGTGTCTGGACTACAATAAACCACCGGAGAAGAGACGCCGGATCCTCAGAAGGCTTGAAAACGGTGAGACAAGAATATCAGGTATGATTTCAAGTGTATGGAGGTCATAGCATTATAGTGTTTGCTCGTCTTCAGTATTACGATTTTCTTTGCAATCAACCCAGGCTCGGTGATGGAGGACTTTAAGACTTTGGCTGGACTCTATGTCTGCTTTAATTTAAATAAGATTGTGTTCCACCTCTTAACAAAATTCAATTCAGTTTATTTATATAGCACCATATCACAACAAAGCTATCTCAGGACACTTTACGGGAACATTCACATACATAGAACAGCCAATTACCGTA
>JAVCKU010000042.1:11907344-11921073 GCA_032273985.1 Hypsolebias coamazonicus | reverse complement strand
CAGTCCAAGGACCCCTAACAAACTGAGTCCCCCAAGCAGCAACACAAATAGTGTACCAAACAGTGGATTAAGGATGAAACATCTCAACATAAAAGAACTGTCCAGATGAACTGACTGAACTTTGTTGGATGTTTTACCTGGATTATTGAGCATGAACTTTGATGTTTTGAACCACTTTGGCTATGGCTGACTCAGAGGAGTTGACGGGGGAGAGGGCGAACTCCAGAAACCATTTTATCACCAGCAAACTGGTTGGTCCACTGTGTGGGTGTTGCTGCTTGTGGGACTCAGTTTGTTGGGGCTCCTCAGCCTAATGAAGTCCTTTGGATGAAGAATGAAACGTCTCAACAAAAAAGAAACTATCCAGATGAGCTGACGGCACTTTGTTGGATAAATATAAATGGTTTCTCTAATAATGCTTTTCTGTTTTATTTTTATTTTTATGTGATATAATTTCCTTTTCAACTGACTTCCATAAACCTAGTTTGTTCGGGTTCCTCGGACTGATGAAGTCCTTTGGATGAAGGACGAAACGTCTCAACAAAGAAGAAACTGTCAAGATGAGCTGATTGAACTTTGTTGGATAAATATAAATGGTTTCTCTAATAATGCTTTTCTGTTTTTTTAATGATGATATAATTTCCTTTTCAACGGACTTCCATAAACCTAGTTTGTTCGGGCTCCTTGGACTGCTGAAGTCCTTTGGATGAAGGACGAAATGTCTCAACAAAAAGAAACTGTCTAGGTGAGCTGATTGAACTTTGTTGGATAAACAGAAATGTTTTTGCTAATAATGTTTTTTTTTTTTAATGGTCATATAACTTCTTTTTAAACTGCCCTCCATAAACTTAATATACGGTACATATCACAATATTATAATATTATAAAACCTAATAAACCCATCTCTCATAAATGAGTCATTGTGACTCATTGAGACTAACCTGTATCAATAAATGCTTAATGAATGAATAAATATTCCTAAGACTAAGCTCAAAAGTGTGGATGATGCTCTTAGATTTGTTTCAACCTTTTTAACCCTTTTTATGCCGCCCCCCCCCCCCCCCCACACACACACACACACACAAATACACGTCAGTCAAGGTCAGTACATTTTCAAATCAATTTTCAATCATCAAAACAACATAACTGAAACCCTGTAGCTTTTATTTTTGTACTTTTCTTTTTCACGGTCTCCAACAGGTTGTGACCTGCCTACCTGTAACAATACATGTCCTGCCTGAGGTTCTCCTCCAGTTGTGCTCCACATTCCGTCTATTTTCATTGTAACCATACAGCTGCAGAACATCCCAGGAAGGCAATTACACTGTAAAGGCTTCAGATTATGTCTGCCTTACCTAACTGCATCTTAAACGGGCAAAGACAAAATAATTCATCATCAATTTTAGGCAGCGTAAGGGCAAACAGGATAGCGTCATTTAAAATGAAAAAGTTGAAAATGTGGACTCTTACAAAAATCTTGGCATCTTCTACGACTCAACGTTTGACCACAGATCAGGACGCAGGTATCATTTTCTGCAGAGGCTTAACTTTTTTTTAAATTTAATCAGTGATGCAATTTAGTCATTTTAGCAATCTATCAAAAACCTTTTAAAGTTTTGTTTTGTTTGCTGGTTTATATGGTCTGTTTTTGAAGGACACTATTGTAAACTTGTCCTGTAAGGCGTTGCACAAAAGAACCTAATCTCTTTGAAAGAAACAAACTCATCTCTTCAGGCCGATGTTACATTCTGCCCAGGATGAAAACCATCATTATTCCTTTATTCCCTCTTCTTTTAAGCTGCTAAATCATCTCTGGCACTTAAAACTGCACTATATAAAAGTGTTAAAATATATTTTAATACTGCCGAAATTTCATGGAATTTTAAAACAAACACATTTCTAGCTGAATTTGGTCAAATTGCTCTTGATGTCTTGTGTTTTATCTTTTGTCTCTTGTTGTGTCATTTCAATTATTCCTGTAAAACAAATGTATCCCTGGGACAATAAAGGTCTGATTTTGCATATTTAAAAATTTGTAGATGTTTTTAGTGACAAATGGACTCCTTATTCTTACTGTAACTTGATTTACTTATCCATTTATAAATGTCATAGTTCCAAAGTAAATATTTAATTTACGAGCTAAATATTTACTTCACAAACTAAATATTTAAGTTGAAAGTTAAGTTAGCAAACTGGATATTTAGATACAAATTAAATATTTAATTTACAAGCCAAATATTTATTTTAAAAATAAACATTTCATTTCCAAACTAAATATTTATATTAATATTTATTTACATTTAATTCCTAAACAAAAATTTTTAAATTGATAAATGAATATTTAGCTCAGACCTTAATATTTAACTTGCAAGTTAAATATTTACCTAGCAAGTTCAATATTTAGCTAGCAAGTTAAATATTTAGCTCAGACCTAAATAGTTAACTTGCAAATTAAATAGACCTGAACATGCTATGTAAATATTTAACTTGCAAGTTAAATATTTAGGTCTGAGAAAAATATTTAGTTGGCAAATTGAATATATATTTAGGAAATTAAATGTTCAATTTGATATATATATATATATAGGTCTGAGCTAAATATTTAGTTTGGAAATTTAATGTTAAGTTTTGAAAAAAAACATTTAGCTTGGAAATTAAATATTTAATTTATACCTAATATTTAGTTTATTAATTAAATATTCAACTTACAAGTTAAGTATTTAGTCTGTAAAATTAAAAATTTAGTTTGGAACCATGGTATTTATATTTTATAATTCAAATTCTCTACCGGCAAACATTTCCCCCTCCATTTAACAGATAAACTCCTCCATTTTTTTCAAATGTTGTTCATTTACACCTTAGGGCCACCGTAGGTGGAAGTAAGAAATTACAAACACTCACGTTTCTGTAATTAAGTAGATTTTTGGGTACTTACTTGTACTTTTATGAGTATTTCTTTCAAGTGTGTGATTTTACTCATACTTAAGTACAATTTAGACTATTTAATCTACTTAGCTACTTTTTTGATCAGAAGTTGCTACTGAGTATGATAGCAATTTGAATTAATATTCAAACCATCCAGAAGACTGCATAGTTCAGAGCTTGATGGTTATCTTGTTGTGCTACAGACACTATGGAGCTCCTGCGATCCTTCTCAGCCTTTAAGAAGCTCTCTCTCAAGCTGAACACAGCTCTGCCTCTGATGCATGTGAACAAACCTTTAGCTATGCTGGTCTACTCTTCACAGCCAAATGAAGCTGCAGCTCCTGCTGACACCGAGCATGAAGGGTGACAGAAATGTCAGAGTTTAAGACTCTTACCTGCCTGTTGATCGCAGTGTATTTGGAAAAGTCAAACTGTTCTATGCCGGTTCAAAAACATTTTGGTCTTATAACAAACACAATTCCTGCTTTATCTGCATTTGTATACAAAAAAAGACCTTAGTGTAATTTTTCTATACTTTATTGTTCGTCTGAGAAATGTACTATTATATACAGTAAATCAAACTGAATGCTTTCTATTGACAACACAATAAAACATCAATTGGTTTTAAAGTAATTAATATTTAGTTTTTGAGTACTTTTACTTAAGTATTTTTATAACACCAGTACATTTACTTGTAATTAAGTACAATTTAAGCAGTGTAACAGTACTTGCACTTGAGTACACATTTTCAGTCCTCTTTCCACCTCTGCATGTAACAGGTGAGATGTTATTTGGTCATAAGCTTTCTAAATAACTCTATACATTGTGTGAAAATACCATTAAATGCAACAAGAAGGAGGAGGTGGTCACATCTGGTTGAACTTCCTTTTACTTTTATAAAATGCAGTCCGGTTGACGCACCGACCACTTTCCGTGTTCAGGCAAGGTGTGCGATTGTAAGTTCACATCATTAATGTAGGCTGGTTCAATGCATTGCATGTTTCTTCTCTCGTGCATCAATGTTTGAAGAAACGCATCAATCTTTCATGTTTTCACAGAGGATGTGGTTTCTCCCTCGTCGTTCCCATCACAGGACTTCACTCCTCCCAGTGGTGGTTAGAAGGAACAGAACTCCACCTTGTTTCTTCTTGAAGAACGGTACCTTGTGCTCATCTATCACCACGAGCTTTTATTCGCCATCAGCACGGTATAGATAAGGAATCGTCCGTTAATGGCTACACAATTAGGGAGAAGCCTTTAAAGAGCGGTAGATTTCAATTTAGGAACCATAAACCTAGTGAGTTGGGAACTAATTATAACTGCCTCTTGAGAAATGGGAGCCCTTTGAGCTGAGGTCAGGACGACTCAAAATCAGTTTCAAACAGATTTTTACACGGCTGCTTCAGTCATCCACTCCCTCTGACAGCCTGCTGCAGATTTTCTATAATTTACACCACGAGGCACTTCTAAAGTTTTAATTAAAAGACCGGCCTTGCTGCAGTTGAGTTGGTTTGGGCTTTACAGCTCAGAGGGTTGAGACAATCCTGTCCCAGAGAGACGTCGTATCTTTGGACAAAACAGCTCTTTCGCTCCATTTGTCGTCATCTCGGGTTCTATCTCCTCGTGTTCTTCTGAACACCAAGATGGAGGGGGGAGAAAGTGAGGAGATGAGGCCTCTCCCATCCCGTTGTTCCCCAGGGGGGCTCGAGTTGGTTTGTGATCTTGTATCTCACGTGATAGAGACACATCTAATCCTGTTAGGAATTAATGTCTTCCTGTGGTCAAGAGGAGACTGCTGAATGAGGGGAAAATGAAAGCAGCAATGTTTGATGTAGAAGAGAAACGTCTTTTGAACGCTGGCTCACAAACATCTTTGGGGTTAGAGTCTACATATGTGCACGTGTTTTTGTTCTTGTGACTAGGTACCCTCATGGGATCTTCACGGCTGCTGCCTGCATGTCTGACAGCCTCCTCTTAAGGTGTTTTCCCCTCGTTGTCTTTTTCTATTTGTCCCATGTCTGCTCCCTCAGTGAGGAAATTTACCCTCTAGGCCCCATCTGAGCTCCAGGCCCCCAAGGCCTCAACATTCCCAAAGCCCCAACACACAAGAGACCCCCAGGCTCCCTGCTGTACCACAGGGAATACCCCCCAAGAACCCCAAGGCCTCACAGACTACTGAGCAGCAGCTCCGCACAAGAGAGCTAGCCCGAGGGAAGGGTGAAGTCTGGGAATACAACTAACATGCTTCACTTAGCACGAGAACAGTCCCTGGCAGCGCCTCCTGTTGGTAACATGTTGTTTTTGCATGCGGGGCCTCCTTGAATTTCTGTAAAATTTCCTCTCTGGGGCCTTGACCTTGTTAACAGTCCCCTGGGGCCCATGGAGGCCTGCCTGCGCTACATGTGCGCTGACCTTTCCAGCTCCCAGAGGTCAAAAAACATTGTCTCAACCCAAAGAATCACAACATGAATCCGACGCTGATGCATGATGCACATGGAGGTTCACTAACTGACATGAGTACAAACAACGGCACCATGCTAACTGATGGAAAACACTCATTATTCAAGCACGCACGACGAATGAATGATTGGTTCGAGAGGTATAAAACATTAGCTTGTTTTGGATTTTAATATGAGGGAAAAACAGCTTTGAATTCACTCGTCTATCTCGCAAGGAAGCCTTTAAGAGGCTTTTCGTGTAAAAAGTTGGAAAGCTAGCAGGCCTGCTGTCCTACAGATGTCTTGAGTTGTGCGTTACCAGGTGTACGTCACCTGAGATTACCCACGCTGACACCCCTTCAAGGCAAACAGCCAGCAGTGCAGCTGAGGGGGCATCTGGTGGCGCGTGTGTATACGAGTTTGTGTGTTCATGCATTCAGATCGGAGGTAGCATTTCACAGGATGGAATAGAAAAACCTTTTTTATGTTAGCGGACTGTACAAATCTACCACAATGTATAAAATGCTCCCATTTGTAATGAATGTAGTAGATCAGGTGGGTCAGTGCAGGGGTGAGGTCAGCGTCTCTCTGAATGTGTGTGATAATGACCGAGGATGTTTAAAGCATCAGATCCTTGCGCTCCTCACTGCATTTGAAGTTTCCTACTAAGAGGGAAGTGAAGTGAGTAAAATGTTCAACTCTTCTGTCCCTCTGATCTTCTCCTGCTTTGCAACGCTCCCGCAGAGACAGAACAAAGACAGGCCCTTCCTAATCAAAGTGCATGGGATTAAGAAGCAGGAAAGAAAACAGAACATCACAGAGACAGTACGTCATCATAGCCATTACGCGAATTGGAAAACAACCCTGAATGGCTGCTTCAAATGAGCCATCTGTGAACCTGAAACAGGAGAAAGGCATTTTAATCTTTGTTCGCTTGGTAAGTGTAAAGTTCTGTTGCAGGAATGAAGGAGCACAGGTGCAAATTTGAGCAGCAGCTAAATAAGTGGCTGGAAATCTTTAAATTCTTGCAGTGTTCTTTAGAGAATTTCAAAATGAAAATGGCTTAAAACTTACTGAATTGATCATTCAAATCTCAAATGTGTAGGAAATATAACAAAGCACATACGTTCAGCTTTACATTTTTACTGATAAAGAAATGCTTTTATTGAAAACGTTTTAGAGAGATTAAAATGCTGAATCTGAACTTTTACTATCCGATAATTCGGAGTTCATTGTTCGGATCCTGGTCCAGAAACAGCAAAACAGACAGAAAAATTATCTACGCCGTGTTTGCTATTAACAAAACATAGTTCTGATTTAAACTAAAATATGTATTTTAAGTGAAAAAAATTAGAAGTCTAATATTCCTAGCATTTTGGTGAGTCTAATTAATGTGCAGCAAACAAACAGCGATGCTCTTTTTAGAGAATAGGGGCTTCTTCTCTGCAGCCAGGCTGTTCAATGATCAGTTTTCCTTTTTGGGCTCATAAATATTAATATGAGACAGAGTGAGAAAGGAAAATATAAAATGAACATAAAATGTTCAAGATAATGAATCATTATCTTGGTTTAGTTTGTGACTGGACTTTTTCTGGAAAGGGTAACTTTTCTTTGGATTTTTTTTTTCCTGTTTGTAAACCATTTTATTTTGCAGATCACAACAATCTAGATCATTTTGTAACTTTTTCAACCTGCTGAGTAAAAATAATAATTAAAAAAAAAGCTCAGCTGACTTCTCTTCTTCTCTTCATGAAGCACAAACCTGATTTTAAGCTCAGACTTTTTTCGTCGAGTTAATCAGTTTTACCTGCAAATTAAAAATCCTTATATTAGCAGTCACTGTCAATAAATGTTGGGTTATTTAGATTTGTAAATTCTTTTTTCAAGTATATTTAGATCACTTGGGTTCTTGCTTACCATTTTAAAGATTTAGTTTGTACAAAAAAATAAAAATAATAAAAAAACAACTTCCCAAACTTCTAAGAACCACTGTGAATATACGGAGCATGTATGTGCATCTTTACATGGCATTTCCAGACAAAATTAGCCCAGGGATCTGTGCAACAGCTACTTCTGCTCTCAGTCAGTTATATTTTATTAACACTCTCACAGTAGCTGAATCATCCCATCGCTAATAGACTTGAGCACAAGCTGACACACAATTCCAGCCACATCATTTATATTTAACGGGCTGCGGTATGCTCCGAACAAGCCCTCTCCTTTCTCACTTTCACTAAAATTGCCAAATATATTGTGGATTCTAGAAACCAATAAGGGTCTGAATAAAGTGTACTGGGTGATCTAAAGTCTGATGTTGTACAGAAGTAGTGTTAAGAGTTTCACTCCTGCACAGGCAGCTTGAATCTCATCTGGTGCTTCCAACAGGCTGATACTGCCACCATGTGGCTCAAATAATCTGAATCAAACCTGGATGCTAAAACATACAGTAAATGCATGAATGTGTGCATGTGGGTTTGGGACTTAAGTGCTCTGAAGCGGATCAGTGAGTGAAGTTGTGCCTGCAAATGTGAAGGTATGTTGGCTTCCCAGTAAGATTTACTGGGCTGCAGATGTTCCAAGTTATAAAGATGTGAGTCTGAGATTTAGGAGGGTGAGACCTGCACCTTGTCAGAGACACAAAAGTGTGCTGTTTCACTCTCTTTAAACCCCCACCCCCTCACCCATACATTACCACTTTTCCTAGGTGGCCTCTTAACCTGACAGCACACATCGCTGGTTTGTCTTCCAGCCACACACAAGTACACACTTTTACTTTGAACTGATGCGACTCCAGTTTTTATGAGCTCACAAAAACAGATAACGCCGGAGCGAATGTATACAAGACACACGTCACATACTTCAGATGCCATTAACTGGGTGAGTATTATCTACTTTTTAAAAGGTAAAAAGTTCTCCTGAACAAGAAAAGTCTCAGCTTGTGGACAAAAAGGTGACGATTTCCTCTTTCTCCGAACCCTTAATCCAGTTTGCAATGTGCAGCATAGTTTCAAGCTCAGGCGATTTAAACAGCAAGAAGTAAGGCAGTGCAAGTGCATTAAAAAAGTGTATGTTTTCCTCGTGTGTTTGTTTGAAAGGTCTTCTTGGCTCAGAATAATTGTGGTATTCAACCTTCTCTAATTCCAAGTTTTAATGTCATAATCATGACAGGTGCCAGTTCAGATGCATTCTAATGATCTTTGGAGTCTTCAGAGGGTTTGGTTCTCCTCACACAGCAGGCAGCTTCAGCTGTGTGACCACTTCAGCAAATCTGTCAGGGCACCCTAACTGCTGACCAGGCTCCAGGCGTTGTTTCTCTCTCTCTTTCTACTAGCTGGCACAACATATTGTCACCTTCCTCTTCGTCTTCCTCCCCGTCCTCTGACTGCTCAGATGGCAGGCTGCAGCTTGGTCAGGTTCCTCTGGTGCATGTTGTGGTGCCGCACCAGCTCGTCAGAGCGGGCAAACTTCTTCTGACAGTTTGGCCAGCGGCAAGTAAAGGGCTTCTCACCTGACAAAAATGGGATCAAGCAGGAAGGGGAAGGACAGGAGAGAGGATTGCTTTAGAATAAAAGATTAGGCATGTGCAGCGTGTGAGCTCGTGTTGTATGAGTTGGGGAAAGGATTAGGAAGAAGAAAATAAAAAGTATACGCACTTGTTTTACCTGTATGAGTCCGAGTGTGTGTCTTAAGATGATCTGACCGTGAGAACTTTCTCTGACACGTCTCACATTCAAAGGGCTTCACTCCTGCACAGATGATAGGGTTGTTGCAGATTAAAAAAAAAGGAGAAGAGGGAGGATGGAGGGTAAACGTTTAAATGTGCAATTAGATGGAGACTGACTGCTTCAAAAGCTTCACTTCTGTTCAAGAAATTTCCAAAACAGGTGTGTGTTTTCTAACAGAATGAAAGTGGCAATATAGTTCCAATACATAAAAATGGTGATAAATGCATATTCAATAACTATAGACCTATATCCTTGTTGCCACAATTTTCAAAAATTCTAGAAAAAATATTTGTGTCCAGACTTGATCAATATTTGGAGAAAAATAATGTTCTAAACAATAGTCAATATGGATTTAGATAAAATAATTCAACATCCATGGCTCTTATGGAGTTGATGGAACAAGTTACCACAGCTATGGATCAGAAACAACATTGCATTGGTATATTTGTTGACCTAAAAAAAGCATTTGACACCATTGACCATTCTATTTTACTTGATAAATTACATAAATATGGTATTAGAGGACCTGCATTGAAATGGATATTTAGTTATCTAGAAGATAGGAAACAGTTCGTTCAAATAGATGATGTAAAATCTAATTTAAGTAATGTTTTATTTGGAGTACCACAAGGTTCTGTACTTGGACCTAAGTTATTTATTTTATATGTGAATGATTTAATGAAGGTGTCTGATGTCCTTAAATGTGTTCTTTTTGCTGATGACACTACTTTCTTTTGTGTGGGCAAAGACTTGGAAGTAATGTTTGAGTTGATAAACATTGAATTTATTAAAATACAGTACTGGTTTAAATTAAATAAGTTATCCTTGAATCTAGAAAAAACTAATTATATGATTTTTAGTAAGAAAAAGATAACTGTTGATGTTCATTTTAAGATTGATGGTTCTAAGATATGTAGGGTAAGGGAAGGGAAGTTTTTGGGTGTAATTATTGATGATAGGTTGTCATGGAAACAACATGTAAATTTTGTAAAAACTAAAATAGCTAGGGCTATTGCAGTGCTGTATAGAGTTAAAGATTTATTAAATGAAAAAGCAATGTATTTGTTGTACAATACAATAATAATCCCACATTTAATTTATTGTGTTGAGATTTGGGGTACAGCGTGTAAAACTGTAACCAAGCCTATTTTTATTTTACAGAAAAGAGCCATAAGGATTATCACTAGAAAACATTATTACCATCCATCAAATGTTTTGTTTTGTAAATTGAAATTACTGAAATTTTATGATTTGGTTGATTATAATATTCTTTCAATATTGTTCAAAGCTCAGAACTTCACATTACCCTCAAATATCCAGACGCTTTTTGTAAAAAGAAAAAGTACTTACAATCTCAAGGGTACAGATATTTTTGTCATGCCACAGCATAGAACCAGTTTAAAGAGTAGGTCTACTTTAATTTATGGAATTGGTCTATGGAATGGTTTAGAAAATGATATTAAAGTTGCAAAATCAATGTTTCTGTTCAAAAAGATGATTAAAATTAAGTTTCTGGAAAAATATTTATAAATTAGTTTGTATCAAAATTTTATGTATGACAAAGTATGATGAGTTATTTACTGTGTAATGTTCTTTGTTGATACTAATGTCTTGAATTAATGTCTTGAATTAATTTTGTTAAAGAAGGGGCAGATATAATAAGATTCATATCTTCTTCTGATTCCTTTCATTTCATGTACTGTTTGGTTTCTTTTATCTTTGTGGTGTTGTAAATAGTTTTTTTTTGTGTTCTTTTAAACTTGAAATGAATAATTAAAAATAAATAAATAAATAAAACTTCTCTAGTGACAGGTTCAGGGTCCAGACGTGACAAAGGCAACGAGACATTGTCCAGTGAGACCAAGTCCATCAGCGACAAACTGTCGGGCATTTTAGCAGCACAACACTTTCACAAGATGTAACTCATGAGATTGAAAGTACAGAGCAGACAAAGAGCTTAAAACGTGCACAAGTAAAACAGCTTCACTGTCCAAAGTGCAGCAGCTGCGAGCTGTAAATTTACATTCGACTTGGATAAATAAGAAGAAACGCTGAGAAAAAACCCTTAAAAGAGAAGAATAAATTTTAATAAGCAGTGAGAGCTCCTTGTTTATCAGACTTTTATCTCACATCATCAAGATGAATTAATAAACATAAAGGTATTTACACTTGTGCAGAACTAAATCTTTACTTAAGAGCTTCAGATGGAGGAAAACATGGATATATTTCTCAACATGAGGTTATATTTTTATTTTTGTAACCGAGTACATATCTTATAACATGCTCTAAAATTGGTTTTCTTGTTTTATATATATACAGTATGCTCCTCCTTGAATCTCCACCTTGTCGTGGTGGAGTTTGTGCACCTGAATGATCCTAGGAGCTCTGCTGTCGGGGGCGGTGGCCCCTGTAGGGTCCGACTGGTTCTAGGTGACGGGTCAGACAAAGACCAGCTCAGAACACTGGACAGACGGCTCAGCGGCCCTCACCAGCACATGCATGGGTTACCAAGGCCCCACCCTGGAGCCAGGCCTGGGGGAGGAACTCGGTGGTGAGTGCCTGGTGATAGAGCTTCTACACATGGTGCCTGGTCAGGCTGAGCCCAAAGGAGTCATGTGGGTTGGCCTTCCTGTGGAAAGGTGACATGATGCCATGGGCGGTGCTGGTGGTTCCCCTCCTCAAAAAGGGAGAATCAGAAGGTGTGCACGCTCCTTGGCCTCTTGTGTAAAGTATGTTCAGGGGTGCTGGAGAAGAAAGGCTGATCGTTGGTCGAACCTCAGGTCCAGGAGAAACAATGTGGGTTCTGTCCTGGCTGTGGAACACTGGACCAGCTCTTTACCCTCACTAAACTTTTATGAGCTGAAAGGGGGTTGAGGTGGGGTTAGGGAAGAACTGAGAGAAGAATGGAGCTTGACAGACAGATTGTTCTGCAGAATGTGCCGGTCTGTTGTGGTGAAGAGGGAGCTGAGCTGTGAAGTGAAGCTCAACAGAGAACTGTGACCACAGTTAAGGTCTACTACGCTCGTGCCCTGGACTGTGGTCACAAACTTTGAGTAGTGACCGGTCGAGCGAGCTGTTAGACGTGGCTGGACCTTCTGCTTAACTCACAAACAAGTGGAAGAAGATGGATGGATGGATGGATGGATGGATGGATGGATGGATGGATGGATGATGATGATGGATGATGGATGAATGGATGGATGGATGGATGGATGATGATGATGGATGATGGATGAATGGATGGATGGATGGATGGATGGATGGATGATGATGGATTCAATAAATTGTAACAAAGGAAGGTCTTTGGTGTAACGTCTAAATGATCAGAGTGAGTCAGATGAAGACGTGTGATCTTGTCTCTGCAGAGACTGGTGGATTATCTAAGACCAGATTAGAAGACAATGACAAAATGGCTGTTTGCTCCAACACTTAAACCTTATCAGCTCATAAAGTTTATGAATTTACCGTCTGAACTGAATATACTATCTGATGTTGTCTCACTGTTCAGTGAGACAGTTGTGCATGTGACACAGACAGAAAGGTCATAGGTCGGAGTCCATGTCTGCAGTAACGTCCTGCGATTTTCAATGTCTGAACTTCTACAGATCAGGATCAGCTCAGATCAGGATCAGGTTCTAGATCACACAGCTGAGATTAATGGAACAGAACGCAGAATAAAATGTTCCTGTTCTTTGCTGAGTTTGCACAAACTGAAGAGCTCGTGTTCAGATCATCCACCTGGTCTTTGGATTTAACCAAGATCTTTCTGAAACCATGAAATCTCTCAGGCCCCCCACCCCCACCCCACCCCCCGGGCTTTGCCTGTGATGTCGTAAACCAGATTAGCTGCTGGAGGTATTAAAGTGAACATGGGCTAATCCAAGATTAAACACAAAATTACCACTTTCTAACGTGCCACCTCCCGATCTGACACCAAGCGAGACACGGAGGCAGAGATGATTTGAATGTGCACGTTTTGAAACTGCAGGTGCAGCGCTGCAATCCTCTCAGCACGCCAGGATTACACGGCATGTGTCAGTTGAAGGGCACACACGGAACGTCGTGCACGGGACTGACACGGTAATCCACAACTGTGGGCTCTAACAGTTCAAGGTTCCTGGAGCGTGAGCGTGCACGGCTGTTATTGGGAGTCGCTCCGATCCAAAGAGTGAACTTTCATCACTAGTTGAGACTGGGAGACTTGTCAGTCCTGAGGCACATTTAGTCAGTCAAGATGAATTTATGAGATTATTTTAATACGATACAAGTCGTTTCGTGGGCTCGTCACAGTGGACGAGTTTGTTTTTTCATCTTTGTTCATAAAATCCTTCGTCTGCTCTTTTTGCCTGGTTACGTTCACAAATGAGATAATTGGGTTATTTGTAATACTTATTAAATTAATATATAAATTATTAATGAATCAGTTCTAAAATGGACTATAAAATAAAGAAATAAAATCATACATTAAATTTAGCAAAGTTTAAAAACATATTTTGCTATTAGGCTGTTTTTGCAGCTTAAATGAAACAAAAATGTGTTGGAAATTAGCAGGTAACACGGCAAGTGAATTGTGTGTGTGTGTGTGTGTGTGTGTGTGTGTGTGTGTGTGTGTGTGTGTGTGTGTGTGTGTGTGTGTGTGTG
>JAVCKU010000042.1:11883225-11895926 GCA_032273985.1 Hypsolebias coamazonicus | reverse complement strand
AATGTAGTGGAGTAAAAGTAAAAGTACCCACATTTAATTCTACTTAAGTAAAGTACAGATACATGAAAAATGTACTACAGTAACAAAGTATTTGTACTTAGTTACATCCCACCACTGGGGAAGTCCAAGGACATGCTAGAGAGAGTGTGTTCTCAGTTGTCCTGGAAATACCTTGGCATTCTCCCAGAAGAGCTGGAAGAGGTGGCTGTGGAAAAAGATGTCTGGAACTCCCTGATCAAGCGGCTGCCCCTGAGACCTGACATTAGAATAAGTGGAAGCTAATGGATCTATGAATGGATGGATGTATGGATGAATAGATGGATGGATGGATGGATGGATGAATGATGGATGGATGTATGAATGATAGATGACAGATGGATGATTGATGGATGGATGATGGATGGATGATGGATGGATGGATGATGGATGGATGATTGATGGATGGATGTATGGATGGATGATCAGTGGAAGGATGGATGGATGGATGCTGAAAGGATGATTGATGGATGATTGATGGATGGATGATGGATGGATGTATGATGTATGATGGATGTTGGATGGATGGATGATGGATGTATGGATGGATGATGGATGGATGATTGATGGATGATGGATGGATGTATGATGGATGTTGGATGGATGGATGATGGATGGATGGATGGATGATGGATGGATGGATGATGGATGGATGATTGATGGATGATGGATGGATGATTCATGATGGATGGATGATGGATGGATGGATGGATGATGGCTGGATGGATGGATGATGGATGGATGGATGGATTGATGGATGGATGATGGATGGATGGATGATGGATGGATGGATGGATGGTTTGATGGATGGATAAATGGATGGTTTGATTGATGGATGGATGGATGGATGGATGGATGGTTTGATTGATGGATGGATGGATGGATGGATGGATTGATGGATGGATGGATGGATGGATGGAGGGATGGACAGACGGATTGATGGATAGATTGATGGATGAATGGATGGATGGATGGATGGATGGATAGACGGATGGATGGATGGATGGACGGACGGATGGACAGACGGATGGATGGATGGATTGATGGATGGATGGATGGATGGATGGATAGACGGATGGATGGATGGATGGATGGATGGATGGATTATACCTTCTGTGAAGATCACTGCAACCCTAAATTTCATTTAAAACAATTAAATAATTTTGACCTTAAAAGGCAAAGACTATTGGGAATTTTATTACTTTATTTAGCCATTTTTTAAATTAGTTATTTATCAATAAACAATCTGTTCATATACCTGGATGCATGTGAAGCAGACCTAACTTTAAAAAGATTTATGTAATTTGCCATTTTTCCACATTAAAGATGTAATGAGGGCGGCACGGTGGTGCAGTTAGTAGAGGTGTTGCCTCTCAGCATGAAGGTTGCCAGATAAGTCTTGACACTGGGACCTTTTCTGAGTGGAGTTTGCATGTTCTCTCTGTGCACATGTGGATTTTCTCCAGGTACTATGGTTTCCTCCCACAGGCCAAAAACATGCCCATTAGACTTACTGGTAACCCTAAATTGTCATAACGTGTGATTGAGAGAGTGAATAGTTGTTTGTTTCTGTGTGTCCCTGTGATGGACGTGTGATCTGTTCAATATGACTACTGGGCATGGACACCAGTGACCCCCTGCAACCCAGAAAAGAAGAAGCAGGTAAAGATAATGGATGGATGAAGATGTAATGATACACATTTTGAGTTGTACTCATTCAAGCTGTGGGATTTTAAAAACATCTTTGCATGTCTCATTCTACCTCCTGGACCTGCAACACATCCTTCTGCAGAAACTTGTGACTCAGATCGTCATAAAATTCCTGCGTGGCTCACTGCGTGGGAACGTTTAACTCATTTGTTATTATCAAAGGTCTGACATATTATTACCATCACACTGAAACACAAGCTGGAATATGAAAACCATGCAAGTTGTCTTGAAAACACAAATTCTGAAGAATGTCTAGGTTTTAGTGTGTCACAGATGGTTGTAGTGTAACATATGTCATGTGTTGTGTTGGACGTGGCTGAATAACCTCTGTCTCATCCTAGCAGGTGCCTTTGAGTCAGGATCAAGGCCGGTCTTTATCAGTTCTTTACAGTAAACCACAGCCTTCTCCCCGCTGTCACACCCTAACAGCTGTGGCCAGGGCGTAAGCAAGTCATCAGAAAACATTTCAGATATCTGTTGTCATACCATGGAGTCTCATTCTGAGACCAGGCGAGCAAAAGTTAACGGTATGACACTGAGGTATGGACAGTGATGAGAAAACATCTGAATTTACACAATCAGCATTCAATGTGGCCTTAACCTCTGATTTAAGGGAAGTTCTAATTTATGGTATCTTTCTCAATCTCATTGAGACATTGCACTAAGAATAATGCTTTAAAACATTAAGCAGTCAACACAGTCTACTCTGTCTGCCTGTAGGCGAAGCATTTTGTGAACCACTGGATGGAATATATTGAAATTCTCACCAAATAGAAGCTGAATACACATCAATAATTCAATACTTTTTTGAGCCAGCCCAATTCAAGATCGTTCTAACTGACCTTAGCTAACAGAAAAAAATGTTATACCTTCATCAAAATCACATCTGTTGAGCTAAAATTTGATGTTTGTAGCTGAGTCATCTTCATATGCTCAAAGAGCACCTCGCAACATCTCCATCTCTTCCCATCATAGGATGATTTTTGATTTAAAACTCTGACATGATAGATGGCAGCAATATGCCTTTTTTTCAAGGAAAGCTATTCTTTTAGTTGTGTCATCTTTTACTTTGATCAAGCAGTTGGATAAATCCAATGGTGGACAAAGTACTCAAGTACTTAAGTAAAAGTAAAAGTATTGATACTCATGGTCAAATCTTAATCAACTACAAGTAAATGTTGCTCAGTCAAAAGTTTACTCAAGTTAAAGTACTGAAGTAATTACTTTTGAAAATACTTAAGTATTCGAATGCATTTAAAAATACTGAAGTATTTGAAAGTACAAATTGTATTTTCTAATATCAGTACATTGCTGTATTGTTTTGAGTGATTTTACAGAACACTGTAACTCTCTGAAACCACCTGATGATGTATTGACATGCAGAACCCCTCTAACACCACATGCCTTAATAAAACCTGTACAATTAATATCTTCCCTGCATTTTACGTGTTTGTGGAAAGTCATGGAAATCTTAACAGATGATGCAGATGTAGTCTTCTCCTCAGCTTCAGTATTCATACACCGTAAAAGTGCATATATTGACAGCAACAACTAAACACAGGAGAGGAAACAGTAAAACTGATGAGTGAAAGTTCTGCCATACTTAACATAGAAGCTTACAAAACAACGAATGTTCTGCACAGATGAATCTAGCATGATACCTGAATCAGCAACTGGCCAGCTGCATTTAAGGAAAGAAAAACAGCAACAGACGATTACAAAGCTGCGCCAAAAGGAACAAGTAACAAGAAGCTTCCTAGAAAAGTAGTGGAGTCAAAAGTACAACATTTGTCTTTGAAATGTAGTGGAGTGGAAGTCATAAGTTCCCAAAACCACAAATACTCAAGTAAAGATACTCAGAAAATGTTAAGTACTCAAGTAAATGTACTTCGTAACTGTCCACCACTGGATAAATCCAGTAAACATGTAAAATGATAATGGACTTCTTTTGCATTTTGTAATAATTTCACCAAGCGAGCAACTGAGCTGAATCTGTGCTGTGTGATTGATCATTGTTTAGAAGAGGTGACCACGGTTCACATACGTTCAAACACACACATGCACACACAAAAGCTGGATAGAGCATTTTTCTGTACACATATGAAATTAGCTTTTCTGTTAATTAAACTATACAATGACATTTTGGCCAGTACGGGCCGGACGAAAAGCTCATTTATGTACCCAGTGATCTATAATTTGTAATTATGGAAAAACTAGTGAGCACAAGTTCCAAAAGACTAAAATATTGCAGACCAACTCCCTAAAACTCCAAGAACACATTTTGACAGTTTGACCTTTCAAATTATTACTAAGTTAACAAAATCTAAATTAATACCAAAAAGCGTTAGGAATTAATCATTCTGCATCTGTCAACAATAAAAAGTCCATCAGAAGAGGCCCCATAGGATTTTGTTTGCGTTGGACCTCTGTTGATCAGCCCAATTTGTTTATCTGTTAATTGCATATGTGTGTACATTCTGAGGGGGTGGGTCGGTGGGGGTGGGGGTTAGCTTATAAGTAATTAACAAGTAATTTGCTCCGCCTAGAGAAACGGGAAAGTTACTCATGCGATGCACCCTGACAAGGTCACTGGCTGATAGATGAGCTCGAGCGAGGGGATTTTTTTCAGACTGTGAAGGCGGCCAGAAGTGTGGGAACCAAACAATTAGTCTGTGGAAATGTAGGCAGCCATGCTGGATGATGACCATGAGACCGGTTTACATGAATACTCACCACTTGGCCGGCTGACAGTGAGAGAACCGACACCTGGGCTCCGACAGCTCTTAACACACAGTCATTTATCTTTGAAGAGCTCGATCAGGCAATTTGCCAGCAGTTTAGGAAGAGCATGTGCTACTTCCCATCAAACAAGCAGGAATGAAGTCAGTCAAGACGAACTGACCACAAACCCACACATGCACTTTAAAAACAACATTTTCTAGAGCATCAAATACAGCTTAAATACTAAAAACTAGATATTCTAGTGAACTTGTTTAAAAAAAAAGTACTGTTTTGTTTCTATGGACTAAAACTTTGGTCATTTTCACAACTTTATGGAAAAAATAGCTTTAATTTAACAAAATGGCGTTTCACCATTTATAAACCAAACTTATTTTTATGTAGAGCTGAGATAATATAATTGTGTTTGACCAAAACAAAGAATTTAAATGCACTTAAACAACCTTTAATATAAAATTGCATGTTTTTATGTAATTTTGAACAATGACAAGTTGGATTTCGAATAATAAAAGGTATATATTGCAATTTTATAGACTGTGAAGTATCATAACCAGTTGTGGCATTTTGAAAAGCTTTGCTAGAAGATTTAAAAAAAAGTATCTCATGCACCTGGGGCTTCAAAGCCAACAAAACTCGTATTCAGGGCTTGAAATACACCAGGCACTTAAGAACAGTTGTTAATCAGATAATGAAAGTCTCAGATTTACACGAGCACTCTTGTGGAGAAACAGCAATAAATTCTTTGCAATGACAGCATACGAGGGTGGGGAGAGAGAAAAGGTGGGATTTGGTACCAGGCGCTTGCCTTCCCAACAGAAATACACATCCAGTGAAGTCTGTGGTGAAACACTTCATCAGCCATTTCCCTGCAGCATGTTATTTTGAGGTAGTGCACTTTGTAAATCCTGAAGAAAGAAACAGTTTAAGTTCCCTTTTTGTAACTGTTTAAAGAAATACGTGACATGCAGACTTTCTGAGAACTATGACAAGGCATTATGCGTCTCCATGGTCTATGAATCCCCAAAATACACAGATTTTCTTGACAGAATAACTGTGAGCAGTAGGAAAAAAAAACAAAAATAAAAAAACCCCACAGAATTCTCACTCCAGGACCGTCTGCTAGCCACCCAAACATTAGTAACCCGACTCCAAAGTTTTAAGATGACCTCTTGCTCTTCTCGCCCTGCTCGCCTCAGTCACAGAGTGATCTGCCATTGTAACAATACACAGGATTCTGTTTGATACAGAGGCCCAGCACATGCACTCACAGGTCAGTGGATATGTGATGGAGGAGCATTGCACTCTGACACTGAATATCTAAGCGATGGAAAGCTTTGGGTCAGTACTTCTGAGGTGGTCCACAAAGATGGACTACAGTTTAATCAGATGAGCCCTTCAGGGGAATCACCTCAGTAACTCTGATCCAAGACATCCACAAGAATTCTTCTAGAAAACACACGGACATAAAGATACAACAAAAGAAAATGAAGTTAAAAGAAAGTGTAGGGAACTACTATCTTCTTTATCTTCTTGTTCCTGTTCAGGGGTGCAGGGAGGTGGACCTCATCTCTAGCAGCCACTGGGTGAGAGGCAGGGCACGGGCACTGAGTAAATAGCTGTTCAGGACAAAGGAGGGGAAAATGTCTCTCTTTTGTAAGCTGAGTCAAACAACATGGATCCTGAAAAAGAGCTAGGATCATGACTGCATATTTCAAACAAGCTCAAATGAAAAATACAAAACATATTACGGGTACTGCTACAGCGCTGCTTAAATATCCATCCAGCCTCTTCCTTTTCAGGTCGTGGGAGGTCACTGGTGCCATGTCCAGCCATCACTGTGTGAGAGGCGGGGGACACCATGGACAGGTCTCCAGTCCATCACAGGGACACATAGAGACAAACAACCATTCACTCTCTCACTCACACCTAGGGACAGTTTAGAGTTACCAATCAGTCTAAAGTGTATGTTTTTGGTCTGTGGGAAGAAACCGGAGTACCCGGAAAAACTCATGCATGCACAAAGAGAACATGCAAACTCCACCCAGAAAGCCCCCCACCCCCAGACTGGGATTTGAACTAGGGTAACCTGCTCACTGAGAGGCAGCAGCTCTACCTACTGATCCACCATGCTGCCCCTCTGCTTAAATATTACAACGTAAAATGTAGAGAAAATGTACTTATATGAATACGAGTATGAAATTAATATAATACAAAAATCACAAAGTCAAGAAGTTTTTCGAAAATAAATTTACAGCAAAAGCTCTTGATAATGTTTGGTTTGGAGTCTGTCCATCTCTTATTATGAATGTAAAAATTCTCCGGGAGCAACGGAAGTTGTATGAAGTATAGGTGAAGTAATTTTTGTCCATCATGTCATTAACACAATATAAAGTCTCAAAGTTCATGCACAATAATCCAGGTACAAAATTGCAACAATGTTAAGTTTGGTCACCCGGACAGTTTTTTTTTTCTTTCTTTTTTTCTCCTCGGATTGATGAAGTCCTTTGGATAAGAGACAAAACGTTTAAAAAAAAAAAAAAACCCAGAAAGAATGAAAGAAAGAAAAGAAGACAAAAAATAAACCATCCAGATGACCTGATTTAAAGTTGTAGAATTTTTTACCTGGATTATTGAGCATGAACTTTGATGTTTTGAACCACTTTGGCTATGACTGCCTCATAGGAGTCAACAGGGGAGAGGGCGGGCTCCAGAGACCATCTTACCACCATCAAACTGATTGGTCCACTTGTGGGACTGAGTTCATTGTGGCTCCTCAGACTGATGAAGTCCTTTAGATGGAGGACGAAACATCTCAACAAAAAAAAAGAAACCGTCCAGATGACTTGAATATTGTTGGACAACATGAAGTAGTTCGCAATGGGTTGTGCAGTTTTCTGCCTTTCTTGGTGTGGTATAGCTGTCCCTAAAACATCTAGTTTACAATGATAAAGTAAATGACGAATTGTGTTGCAATATACTGTACAGTAGTTCACAAAAACAGCGTTAATCGTGAACCTATTCAAGCCTCATAGCTACAGTTCAGGCTACTGTCGCTTTAAGAATTTAACCCGGAAGTGAAAACATGACCGGTGTCACTGCGCTTTCTTTTCCGCTCACATCTCCGCTTTGGTAGGAGCGTGGATTTCATCTTCTGGGCTCACTAAATCACCAAAAATGAGTGTTCCAGCATTTATCGATATAACAGAAGAAGACCAGGTTTGTCAGACTCAACAAACATTTTGTTACAGATCTGAGATATTAGTCGCAAAATGACGTCTCGAAGCTATATAACTTAGCTTACTAGCTAACGTCTGTCTAAATGCGAGGGTAGCAATGAATGCTAACCTCGCTAGCTACATAAACCAATAATAACAATTTTTTTTATCCAAAAGAGTATTAGACTAAACATATTTAACATGACATTTGCTGCGGCTCACTTACAGTGCACAGTTTTGGAGACAAGCAGTGAATGACGTTTTGTTGAAGTGCTGATAATTTATTTTTTAATTTTTTTAGCTATTTACTAGATTTATTCAATGCAATTCAACTTTATTGTCATACCATTCAATGAAATGAAGATTTGTATTTGACATCTGGCTCATAAAAAACAACATAAGTCAAAAATGCCATTAAAACTTTAAAAAGCTTTGCTAACCCAATTAAAACCATTCTAAAATTAAAAACATTCTAATATTACTGATAGGGGGGATTAAAATTATTGTATACTGTACATGTATTTGTATTTTTTCCCCTTTATATTACTTCTAGCCAATGTTGACATTGGAGTCCTTGTCCGTGTACATTCTATGAGCTGGTTTGGGTTCATTTAACCCTTACATGAATAATTTCACATTACAGGCTTCAGAGCTGAGAGCCTACATCAAGTCCAAAGGAGCCGATATCTCAGAGGAGAACTCTGAAGGTGGACTTCATGTTGATCTGGCTCAGATCATTGAGGCATGCGATGTCTGCCTCAAAGATGATGATAAAGGTAGGTGATAAAGAATGCTCCTGCTTTGTGTACAAAGGTTAACATAATATTAAGAAAGTCACAAGTAACAGACGTATTGTTAATTATCTATTTTGTATTAGTTATAACAATAAATTATGTATCTGATGATATTCTGTATCTGTCAGCTCAAATTGATTCAGTTAGAAGATTATGGAAATTCTTAAGCTAACTTATCTAAATAAATTATTTTAACAATGTTTTGAAATACAACCTGTGGTCTTATCAAAAGGATCGTAATTATAACTATTTTTATGCAATGCACTAAAACCGCCTGCAATGGGTTGTAGTTTATCGTCTTTTGTGCTCGCCTGTCTTTGCAGATGTTGAGAGCGTTATGAACAGTATTGTGTCTTTGCTGTTGATCCTGGAGACAGAGAAGCAAGAGGCTCTCATCGAAAGTCTCTGTGAGAAGCTGGTGAAGTTCCGTGAAGGAGAGAGGCCTTCGCTCAGATTGCAGCTGTGGGTTTTCTCTTTCAGTCTTTTAAAGCAAATGACTGTAAATAAATAAATAATTATTTGTTTATATGATTAATGGTTTTATGTTGTGGTTTCAGGCTGAGTAACCTGTTCCATGGCATGGATGAGAACACTCCAGTAAGATACACTGTTTTCTGCAGCCTCATTAAGGTGGCAGCTGCCTGTAATGCCATTTCCTACATTCCCACTGACCTCGACCAGGTAAATCCATGACCAAAATTAAAAATTAAACGTGCCTGTCTCATAATTTATATTATTGGTTTGATTTAGTATGATTTGTTCAGTTAGCTTTGCAGAGATCTAGTAGAGTGCTGTATGAATGGGTAAATGAGGGCACAGATTGTAGTGTAAAGCTCTTTGAGAGTCTTGATAAGATAGAAAGGCACTAAATAAGTACAGTCCATTTACCATTTGTAGACGCATTTGCATCTGATGCCAGCTTTGTTTTCTAAACGGTAACAACAAACACCATAACTGATCCTTGTCTGTGCTCTAATCAGGTGCGTAAGTGGATCGTTGATTGGAACCTGAACATAGAGAAGAAGCACATTCTTTTGAGGCTGGTATATGAAGCATTGGTTGACTGCAAGAAAAGGTAACTGCACAGAGGATCTCGTGCATACTTTAGTATAAACGCATACGGAAAGTTAAACTCACAGTTTTATTGAATGTATTATTTCTTGTCTTAATACCATACCAGCTTTATTTATAGAGCACTTTAAATACCCACTGGCCCAAAGTGCTGTACACACAATAAAACAATCAGACACGGTCAAAAAATAAATAACCAACAAGAGATTTAAAAACGCATTCACACATCCATTTATTCTTCCATTTACTTTTCATTTGATATGCCTTTTTATGATTGTCTACTGTTGTCATCTGTGTTCTTTGTTTAAAATATGTATCTCCTGTAAATGAGTCCTCAAGGCTCAATGAGACTAACCTGTATAAATAAAGGTTGAATTGAAAATTGAAATTGAATTCCACAGTTTAGTAGCTGTCACAGCAAACGCACGGCCTCCTCTGAGCTTACGCTTCGTCTTCCCGCACACTCAGGAGCAGCAGATCAGCTGACCTGAGGAATCGAGAGGGTGTGTAGGGATGTAGCAGCTCAGAGAAACAGGGTGGGGCAAAGCCATTAAGAGCTTTAAAAGCAAATAAATAATTTTTAAATTAATCCTTAAAATATACAGGCAGCCAGAGCAGGGAGACTAAAATAGGGAAAATGTCAACTTTCTTGTGCCAGTTAACAGACATGCAGCAGCATTCTGTACCCTCTGAAGCTGAGGCACAAATCACTGATTCTTCTTATAAGGTGCCTTACAGTAATCCAGCCAAGTGGTAAAAAAGGTGTGGATTACTGTTTAGAAATCCCTCTGAGAAAGAATCTGCTTTACTTTAGCCAGCTGAAAAATACTGGCTCTCTGGGTTTGTAACAGTTTAATAATGTTGTTATGCACACAGTATGTTTTTTTTTTTTTTTTTTCCTGTGGATGACTTGTGTTTAGACCATTTTTGTGCATACACATACACACTGGCATATTTTCAGCCATTTAATCTTTTGATTTTACAGCGATGCTGCAGCAAAAGTGATGGTGGAGCTTCTCGGAAGTTACACAGAAGACAATGCTTCACAAGCACGCGTTGATGCCCACAGGTAAAGTGGACAAATGTATTCATATATTTGAATCAGTGTTCCTTCTTCTTACATAGTTCTATGTGTGTTTTATCTTGTCTAGATGCATTGTTCGTGCGCTCAAGGATCCCAACACCTTCCTGTTTGACCACCTGCTCACTCTGAAACCTGTCCGCTTTCTGGAAGGGGAACTTATCCACGATGTGAGCAATGAAAGAAGCTCTGCATAGTTAAATATAAGCAAGAATGAACTGGGTTTCCTCAGTTTTAGATTTTTTTTTTTTTATTTCATTAAAAATGCCCTAACTTACAATAAACATGCATAAGTTGATTTTAATATAATTGTGTTTCATAGGGCTGAAATTAAATCTACTTGAATTTTTCAAAGGCATTGGTTTAGTGACAAGTTAATGAGTTTGAACGATTGTTTTGTACATTGTCTACTGAACATATTTGGATTAAAATGTGTATATATTACATGCAGTTTATTTAGATTGACTCTTTATAGTTATGGTAAGTATTTGAAATACAAGCCTGTTAGAAGAAAGCCATTATGATATGGATTCCATCCCTTTCATTTTACTTTTACATTTGTAGTAATCTGACAGCCGTTTGACACACCGTTCAGGTTTTTAATAACTTTTCTCTTGTCATTCTGTCTTTTCAGCTATTAACCATCTTTGTGAGTGCAAAACTAGCATCCTATGTTAAGTTCTACCAGAATAACAAAGATTTTATTGATTCTCTTGGTAAGTAATTTTGAATTGTTACTTTTATCTCGGCAAACATAAATACTGAAACTTGGACAAGTGAATGAATAAGAACATTGTTGAGTGCAGTTATCTGTGTGACACATTTTTCTTCCTCCTGTGTAACTGAGTCTTGTTGTCTAAGGAGTTGATCTTTACTTGTGTTTACACTGTACAAGAATGTATGTGTCAGCAGTACTTTTTTCACTGCCTACAAAAGGAGATTCAATTAAAACCTGCAGGGTGGACTCTGAAAATAGACAACACAGAGAGGTGTTTGTGTTGAGCAGAATCCCTGACTGCTCCTAACCTTATTGCAGGGGAAACTCCCCGAGAGCAGGGTAATTGACTGTGACTGGTCTGTGCTCAATGATCCTTGCGTATCACTCTGCAGGCCTTTCTCACGAGCAAAACATGTCTAAGATGCGACTGCTGACGTTCATGGGCATGGCGGTGGAATTCAAGGAGATCTCCTTTGACACCATCCAACAGGAGCTGCAGATCGGAGCTGATGATGTCGAGGCTTTTGTTATTGATGGTAAAAACATGTTGCCCCTTTAAACTCACTCCAATCTTTCAGATTGTCACAACAAAATGCGTGAAAGAGGACAATGTATGAGCTGTCATTATGAATGTAGCTTGAAACTACATTTTTCAAGTAAAACACCTTTTTTGTTACCTCTGTACACAACAAGCACAACCATTCTCTGGGCAAATATCCATCTCAGATGGTCAGCAGAACAGCTACACCCGATTTATTGTCACATGAATCAGAGTTTTAGCTTTATTTGGGTAAGTGGATGTTAGTTGTATTGTAAAAGATTAAAAAGAAAATCCAAGTTATCAGTAAAAGGCACAAAACGATGTTGTAGAGCTCTAGTTTCAGTGCAGGTATTGTTGCAGGATCCTGCAAATTATAGTAAGAGCTAAGAGGTCCTCCTGCATACATTTCTGCACTCTAACCTTATGAAGTAGTTTTTAGCCAACAGAAGCTGAGGTCCAGAACACATTAATGATTGAGGGAAACACTGGGGGACAGATTGGCTTCTGCCCTGGAGATGATATTTAGCACATCAACTCTCCTCTTCTGTGCAGGCTGCAAGCTCCCCCTACTGACGCTGCGTCTCAAAGAGATTTGAACATGATGCTATTAGGCTTGGCTCCACAGAACATGATGCTGTTAGGCTTGGCTCCACAGTCTGGTACTGCAGAGTTGCATATAGTGGGCTACATTTTGATTTCTCCAAAATGCATAGTTGGAGGGCTGTCCTCGAGTTCCGGCGGTCGCGAGTTACGGCGTTTCGGATTTACGAACGGCACCTGAACGCACCATATGACG
>JAVCKU010000042.1:11859164-11869470 GCA_032273985.1 Hypsolebias coamazonicus | reverse complement strand
ATACTGCTGCTCACAGATTCACCTCTTGTCTAAGTCTTGCTTCTACAACTCTCTCCCAGATCTTCGTGTGGCTCATCAACTTGGTTTTCCTGTAGTTGTTACAACTCTGTACATCACCCATGTTCTTAAAAATGGGCACCAGCACACTTCTTCTCCATTCTTCAGACCTAAAAAAGCTAAGTCTGGTCCAGCTTTTTTAGATTTTTCTACCTGGATTATTGAGCATGCATCAGGGCATTCTTCAGACATTTCCTCACCCTCAAATATGTCAGTGAATATGGGAGTCAAAAACCTCACTGCCATCTCTCCCAAGATATTTCCAAACCTCCACTGGTATGGCATCAGGTCCAACTGCCTTCCCATTCATTCTTTTCAGGGCTTCCTGAAAATAATCATGTCTGCCACAACAACCTTATCCCAATGTTTATTAAATAATGCTCATCTACATTAATCTATAATATTTTTATTAAAGTTCTCAATTGTTGTTGAATGTAATTATAAGTTGAGCATCATTGTCATATCAAAGTTTATGCTCAATAATCCAGGTAGAAAAATCAAAGTTCAGTCAGGTCATCTGCACGTTTTGATTTTTTTATAAGATGTTTCGTCCTTCATCCAAAGGACCTCTTCAGTCTGAGGAGGAACAACAAACTTGAGTCCCACAAGCATCACATCCACATAGTGGGCCAACCAGTTTGCTGGTGAGAAGATGGTTTCTGGGGCCCACCCTCTCCCCCCTCGACAGTCATGTAGACAAAGTGGTTCAAAACATCAAAGACTTAACATTTTTTGGGTTCATGATTTATATTTTGACTAATTTTCATGACAACAAAGTGTGTAATTATTTATCACCCCAATCAGTGTCACACCTCTTACAAGTTTTTATTTTGGTCATGTGATTTTCATTTTTATTTTAAGTGCCGTGCATCTAATTTTTAATGTTGACACTATAAAATATGTATTTTTTTCAGCACTGATGTAACACTATCCATTTTGATAAGTTTTCGCTTAGCCCGCTAGCTGCAGCCATGTGTCCCTGCCTCTGCCTCGCACAAACTCAGTCCCTCGAGGGTAAAGAGATACTTTTGTTCGGGACACAGCAGCCTGGCGTCGGCTTTTAGCAGCGGAGACTGCTAGCTTTCACTCCCGTTTGGTCTGTTGGTCTGACCCGGGCTGCTGCGAAGATGTGTGCCCGCTGCTTCACGAAGCTCCTCGGGGGAAGAAGCGAATCGTTCACCGGATGATGGACAGGAACTACCCGAGCTCCAGCTTCGCGGACGCGCTGGCTGCACCAGCACAGACCGCGGCTTCGTGGGCCTATGACCGCGGCTCGGCTACCATCAAACCAAGGTAAGGAGATGAAGGAGAGGGCGGGACACCTTCCCAAGGAAACCTCGATGATAGAGGGCCTAGCTTGAATCTTGGAGCGAACAGCAAACTTTGCTGTTTGTTGTCAGGAACAGTGATTCTGGAGAAAAATGCCTAAATGGAAACAGTTGTAGAGCTCGACTTGTCCGTGGGTTTTACCTTGTTGTTGTTGTTGCCCCCCCACATTAAGTTTTCGCTAGCAAACCGTCTTCTCAGCATGGCCATGGACTGTTGCCAAATACACTGTAATAATAATAAAAAAAGAGTTAATTAACTCTGTATTATGAGTTGACCAGAGCTGCCCATATTTACATTTTATGCGCTTTTCCCCCTGGATTCATAATTGACCCCTGAAGCCAAAACTAATAACGCAGCTAATGTTGGTTTTATCACAGGTTAATGTTCAAGGCGACGTGTCGGTATTTGTATTTCTGCCATCGTTTCATGTTTAAAAGCTCTACAGCTGTATTTTAATGTGCTTATTTCAAATATAGGGCAACAACTACATTAGTAAACGTTTTAAAGGCCAAACTTGGTCTTATATGTGTGTCATATCTGATTTTCTTTGAATGAAGTCTGCTACTTTTTAGCACTGGTGTTCCTTTAAGACAAGTAAAGTGCATCAGCTGATAATTATGTAATTCATGTAATTTTCCATTATTTCAAGTCAATCCCTAAGAGAATAGTTGCATGATATCAGCTGTATTTTTGCGAAAAGACCAGTAAAGAGCCAAAATGACTCCCCTTTATTAATCTCGCTACATCAGAGATGTTTACTTTTTGACCAATAACATTGTATCAAATTTACTGGATTTAATTTAATCAAAGGGTAAATTATTATTTCCAGAGATAAACAGATGTAATTCTAAGCAGCTATAAGCACATCCCAGTGTGCAAAACAGAAATCTGGATGCTTAAATTATGAAAACCTGCTTGTCTAGATACCTGTTTAAGAATATTATGTCATAAATAAATGATGTAAGATCTGACCTCTGCAATATCACATGTGGAGTTCCTGAAGGTTCTGTACTTGGACCAAAGTTATTTATTTTATATGTGAATGGCTTGGTAAATGTGTCAGGACTCCTTAAATGTGTTCTATTTGCAGACGATACCACACTTTGTTTGGGTAAACATAGAGAACGGATGTTGGAGTTGATGCAGACAGAATTTATAAAAATACAGAAGATTATTATAGTTTGTATTTTTTTTTAATATAAAAAGGGTCAGATATAAGATTTTTTCTTCTTTCTGCTGCTTTTCATTTTCTTTGTGATTGCATTTCCTATTGTATATAGAATTGTTTTGTTTAAAAAATGAAGAAACTTCATAATAATAATACTCAAAACTTTGCAGACAGGTGGCAAGTTTTCCAGCAGGTTTATTTTATCAACACCTTCAAATAGTGCTTGTTGCATGGTTTTAAAAATGTTTTGTCTGGCTTGAAAAGATTAATAATGGTATCAACTCCTGCAACAATAATAAAAGCATTCACCAGATAAAATGAACTATTTATAGCACTGTTATTATCTAACATAACGTACTGATAAAATATGTATCCAGTGTTTTCATGGAGCTATTGTTACTTTTTATCTGCAAGCAGGATGTGAGGCCATAGTTTGTAAGACAGCAAACAAGTTACAAACTCAACACCTTAAATAAACTGTTTATAAATCTAGAGAAATCATTTAGATGCTTTATTTTAAGCATGTTCTTCTGAGGGAGCCTGAATATTGACATTTTTGGAAGGTCAGTAACTTTTTCTGAAGCTTCAAGTGTTCCCAGAAGCATTAGCATGTTGGAAAAGATCAAGTTTTAGTTTGTGAGGTGATAAATAATGCAACAATCATTCTTAGATTGAAGATCAGTGGGAAACTTTTCCATCTTGTAGTACTTAACTTTTTACTCTCCAAACCTAAAGCCTCTTTTAAAAACACTTATGGAGTGTCATTTAATTTGTTTTGTTGATTTGTTTTATATTTTCATACTTAGCTGGGTGGCTTATTGTTGCTTGTGAGGATGAGAGAACTTCAGAAAATCATGTTTGTTTTTTGTATACATAGTCCTAATTATGGTGCAGCACACCTTGAAGGAGACCTCCTCCAGCAGCAAAGCTACACGTCCACACACCAGCCTCCCACCTACACTACAACAAACATCCCAGCAGCTGCACGTGAGTTACTGATATTTAGAATTTTGGTTCGAAGGGGACAATTTATCTGACAAGCTGATATTACTATACTGTAGTGTAGTGGCGTTTTTAACTGATGATTTTCTCAGTATTTTTTTTTTATTTATTTATTTTTGTTTTTACCATCAGGAACATTTGAGTCAGGCAGAAGTACTCCTGTGACCTCAATCATGAGCTTCCTGTCATCCATGGAGTCAAGAAGTCTTCAGGCTGGTCCTGTTAGTGCCTCATTGCTTCCTCCTTTTAAACCTCAGTCTTGGCCCACTGGTAAAAAAAAAAAAAAACACAAAACCATGTTATACTATTCTTTGTATGTATGTTCAATTCAGCAAATTGTTTAACTGATTATTTGATCTGTTCCATGCAGGTACTAACTCCTCCACAACAGAACTGTATATGACCGGTGCCCTGCCATCCACAGCCACTTTCCCCTCTCCTGCTGCTCTGTCATCCTTTCAGCACACTGGTGCCTACCCTTCCAGGAGTTACTCTTCGAACTCTTCCCTGGCTCTGTCAGACCCTGCCTTCAGCACGTCCACCAATGGCCTGTTCCCTCACCATGACCCACTGCTACATCTCAAACCAAGCCAGGCTGTGCTTCCTGTTGCCCTGGCCTTCAATCATCTTTCTGGGCCATCTCTGGGCTCAACTCTGCCTGTCCAGTCTTCCACGTACCGCTCAGCCCAGGAGTCTGCCCCCCACCTCCTGCAACCTCAATATAGCCTTCTTCCTTCTGTCCTGCCTGCCTCTCATGGTGCCCCACAGCCCTATGGGGCTACCGTTTTTTCAAACTCAATTGAAAGAGCTCTTCAGCGTGAATGTAGTGTGATCAAGCACCACCAGAGGCCTTCAAGTAGCCACATAGCCTCGGAGGAGTTGCCCAATTCAGAGCACTCTTTGCAGGGATACTACGGGACTGAGAGTGACGCAGATGTGTCCTACCAGGAGGACCCATCCCGTAACACTCCGGTACCCTGCAGTCCCTCCTCAAGACCTGACTCTACCCAGGTAGTCAATGGTTCTCCAAAGTCTAAAACTGATTCTACAGCACAAGCGAATTCATCTGCTTCATTCAAAGGTAAAGACTGTTCTTCCAACCTAGCTTCACACCCTGCTGAGAATGAAGAGAGTCACCCTCAGAACCTAAGAATGAGGTCTCCTGAGCACTATTCATCTCCAGCTCAGAAACACAACTCGGTGATTGCCAGTCAGCAATCAGTTCAGCTATCGAACCTAATGTCAAACACTTTGTCTCAAACTTACATCACAACACACACACAGTCCCAGACCTCCCACTCCCCCCAAGAAAAACTTCCTTCCCTTTTCACTACTCTGCCTTCCCTTTCTAGCCACGGTGATAATGTGTCTTCTGATAGCCAAATTTTTGTTTACTCATCCACTGCTGGACTAAGCCAAGAGCAGGGGGTCCAGCATGAAGCCCAGGTCCATAGCTTGTGCCAAGAGACCTTCTCCGAGAGCTTTTCAACTTCCCACTCTCTAGGTGCGTCGAACTTAACTTTTACATCTCCATCACAAGAGCAAGATTCTGTAACGTTGTTCCAAAGCTACAACACAGGACAAGCCCTCAATTCTCTGTACTCACCTGATTGTGTACAGAGTCTTCCATCAAACTCTGCTGTAGATTATAGCCACATGCAGGACTCGCTGGGCGGTAAAACACATCACAGTCTGTCCCATCAGCAGACACACATCCAAAATGTTTTGTCTGTATCATTACCTACCTTCTCATCTGCTCAGTCCTTACAAGATGCCATAAGGGCCTCTGTACAGGACATAAAGCCGACATACGCTAAACAGAAACTTGAAGAGCTGCCTTTACAGGACATCGAGGCTCTAAGACAAGTGTCTATGATATCTGTTGCTGATAACAGTATGGCCTCTCATAATAACATCATCTATGTTGTTTCAAAAATAGATGATCACAAACCACAAAGTGTTATTCGAAACAATTCTCATTCAGAAGAACAGTTCATGGGGCATAGTCATGTGGGTTCAGCGCAGGTAAAGAATGAGCAGATGGGTTCTGTGAGCCAGCAGCAAATCTGTTTAAACAGTGGCGGCGCTCCTGAAGCTGCAGACGCAACAAGTGCAAACTCAGTCGTGGCCTCGCATGGACCTCTGTGTTCAGACCAACTCGAGCAGCCCCCTGTTCAGCTTAGTTCTTCTGAGTCACAGCAACAAAACCAACAAACCATTAGTCAATCCCAAAGCCAAATTCCAGCAGCCCGCTCCCAGTTTATCTCACTTCCCAGCTCTCAGGTACTTCTTGAGTCCAACCAGATGATTCTGGTCCAGCAGCCTGTTGTCCACCACAGCGAGGGCACCTCAAAGTTGGCATCTTTGCAAGATATTCAGACAGCTCAGTGTTTGAGTTCAGCTCACGTGCAGTACCTTCAGATGGACCGAGACCTACTGGGTTCCAGTATCGCTGAAACTCGAGCTCAGCAGGTCACAGTCATGTCTGAACCAAACTCAGAATGTTCCTCTAAGCATCATTACACCCAGGCAGCAAGCCAGCAGCCAATGGACACCAAGAACCAGTTTAATCTTCACTCTATTTGCTTCCCAGACTCTATGCTGCTGGCAGACGACAGAAACATTCTGTCAAATGTCGACGACATCCTGGCTGCCACTGTGGCAGCCTGTGGTGTCGCACCACAAGATTTTGTTAAAGCTACAGCTTCTGAGGTGGAAATGGCAGGAATTGAAACTCCTGTTGATTCCAAAGGACATCTCCAGACTGTTGATATCGGACAAATGTCGCCTAGTTTCTCGTCAGCGCAACATCCAATCATAACTAACGCTAACAGTCACAACATCAGCATGACACTTAACCAGGCCCAGGTTGCTTCAAACAGTCAGGGTCAGCCTGTTCACCACGACAGCACTACTGAGCTGAACACAAATGGAAGTGGAAGGAACTCTGAGATTGACTACAACTCTTTAAGACAAGCGTTTGATCCTTCGGGTGGCCAGAACAGAATTGAAAGGAGCGCAAACTGTGCTGAAACACAAGACGTCTTGATAAAATGCCCTGTTGGTGAGGGCTCTCCAACTAAGAAAGCACGGTCTAAGTCCTCAACCAAACCAGGAGCTTCTGAGGATGATGGAGCGGCAAGAGCAGCCAAGCGCAGTGGACAAACAAAGCGTCAAAACTCCAGGGGCAGTGATGTCTGCTCACCATCCGCTCCACAGAGTACTTCTGATGGTTGTCCACAACAAGAGAGAATCAGGCAGAAGATCCGTGAAGTGGAAGAGAAACAGCCAGAGGTCAAAACTGGCTTCATTGGTTCCTTCCTGGATTTCATCAAATCTGGCCCCAAGCAGCAAAACTCTCAAAGTCCCGCAAGAACAATGAATCGCCCGAGAAAACCCTCCGCCACATCTAAACAGGGATCTCTGCCTGCTTTGCCTCCCAAACTGCAGACTCTGCCTGCGCCTTTGCGTCCCCAGGAGAGTCTAGGAGCGAGCTCTCAGCAGAAACGGCTGGATGAAGATCTGCAAAGGAACCTGGAGACTCTGCCGTCATTCAGCTCAGATGAAGAGGAGAGCACTGGGAAGAACCAGGCTCTAAGGAACAGCATAAGCTCTGCTCTCTCAGCTCTGGATGAAACCCCAGATCGGAGAACAAGGACAGGTAATTTCATCCTGCCTGTCAGGTGATGTGTCGTGTTAGCACATGCAACTTTAAAATGACTCGTAAGCAGACAATCTAGTAAAACAAATGGAAGGGTTTGCCTGAGCGTGCAGTACATCGTATTTTCCGCCGTCCTATAAGTCGCATCAGTCCAAGTATTTCTAATAAAGTGGAAAAATCCATAAATATACCACTTCGCCATATACGTCACATCTATTCATCACCGCTGGAAACTCAGAAATGTGGGCCAAACCCGGAAATGTGGGCCGGTGTTGTGCCAAAAATTGATGGGGTGCCAAATGGCGGGAGCATGCACGGGAGGACTTTAACAAGAATTGAACAAGACTAACACTTAAAAACAATTATTTGTTTGTTCAAAATTGTAGCAAAGATGTGTCTCAGTCTAACTTTTCCTTAATAAATGCACTTTAGTGGTCAAATCAGCTGCATTTCAAAACCCAATTTGCGGAAGCGATCACACGCAGGGGGACAAGCCTCTGCGCATTTCTTCAAAATTTAACAAGATAAACGCCTAAAAACATTTATTTGTTTGCTCGAAATTATAATAAAGGTGTGTCTCAGTCTAACGTTAAAGCTACATCTTCTGAGGTGGAAGTGGCAGGAATTGAAACTCCTGTTGATTCCAAAGGACATCTCCAGACTGTTGATATCGGACAAATGTCGCGGAAACATGAACGTGCAGAGGGCGACTCGCTGTCCATTTCTTTGAAATTTAACAAGATAACCACCTAAAAACAATTATTTGTTAGCTCAACTTTATAGTAAAGGTGTGCCTCAGTCTAAATTTTACTAAATAAACACACTTTGAAGGTCAAATCAGCTTCATTTCGCCGGGGCGGCGCAGCGAAATGAAGCTGATTTGGTTGCTCCAGGCAGACGACAGTGGCAGACTGTGGCTAGCCGATTGTGTCATTAATAGCCACGTTTACGGTACCTATTACATGATACAACGGCATGTCATACTACTCGAGTGCCATCTAGTGGCTGAAAATGGTAGTGTTCAAAATTTTTTTCTGTCAAAATGAATGAAAACTGTCATATCTTAGCCAAAAATTGGTTTATAAATATGGGAAAAAAATCCATAAATGTGTAATTTCGGCCTATAAATTGCAGGGCTGCAAAATATGCCAAAAAAACAAAAAACAAACTGTGACTTATAGGCTGAAAAAACAGCAGCCACACAACATTTTCATTTGTTCTTGGGAATAAAATGTTGACCAGAAGCAAAATAATCTTAAAAATGACAAAAACATAAAAAAGATTTAAAAATTCCCTTTAATCATTTGTGTTTATTTATTTATTTATTTATTTTACAAAACATTGCCTGCAATATCCGTCCATATCTTTAACCACTTCTTCCTTTCAGATAACCAAGTCCTTGGTTCGATGATGAAGCCAGACCAACCTCCCACCACTGCTCCCACCGTCATGCTGCTCTGCTTGCCGCAGGTACCCACACCTGCACCGACGGTAACCCCAGTCTTAGGAGTGACGACGTTTTTGACCAAAGAGGAGTTTAAAATTGCCCCAGCTGGCAAAATGGCTGTGCAGCTGACGAACGTGGCCATGGAGGGCCTGACTGACGAGGAGCTGTCTGACAGCGGAGGAGAGGGAATGTATCGAGAGAGGGACGAGTTTGTCGTCAGAAAGGAGGACATTGAGGCCTTGATGGTATTTGAAGTTGGAACATTAGCAATATTCTGCATGTTTTCTCTTCATAAGAGCTTATAAGAGTCACAAGAATTTAACAGTTTATAAATGTTAGAACTTAGTAACTTCAATTTGTTTCAGTTCCCAGTTACAGCACACATGTAGTACAGAGAGAAATACCTGCTCATTAAGGCTATTTGTTTCCTGAAAACAATTTGGTTAGCAGAATTGCACACAGCTGGTTAAAGCTGGAAAGCTACATAGATGAGTGTGCTCATAAAACTTTCAGACATGTCAGAATGAAACTCCAGATTTTTGTTGCATATCTTACAACGTATATCACTAAAAATAACTACCGTTAAAGCTAATTAAACTCCTCCAGTCTCTCTTTTAGCTGGGCCCAGCAAAAGATAAATATAAAGAAAATAAAATATAGTAGTACCTCGTTTATTGCAGGTTTTAGGGACCACGCCCACCCACGATAAGTGCAAAATCGTGAAGTAAGGATACAGAAGTTCAAGTTCAGCAAACTTTATTACATGCGCCAGGCTGTAATCACTCATCACCTGTTACTCCCAACCCCCTCCTTAAATAGACTATTTAAATTTAAACACTGTAACATTTTAAATAAACAATCCATGCAGCATGGATTGTTTATTTAAAATATTACAGTATTTAAATTTAAATTGTAGAGAAGAGAAGTGCAGCAGGACATGAAAGGGATGTCACACAGCTTCAGCTCTGCAGGACGGAGCAGAAATGTACTTCTTGATCAATTACACTGAAAGAACTGAACATAGAAGTTCTAAGATAATTAAAAATAACTTTTAATACTTTTATAGTTTGTGATTATGATGATTTTTACGATATGACATACTTTGAATTTTAAGTTGGAAGAGGAAAGTCGATCAGTGCATCTGGACAGCAAAGGGTTAACCCTCCACAAAGCCGATGCAGGAGAAATGTGTGTGTGTGGCAGAGAAGGAGATCAGCTGATCAGCTGCATGAGGGAACTGTCCCTTACACTTGTTGACTTCACACATTGTACAAAATCCATCCATCCATTATCTTTTACCCGCTTCTTCAAATTTGGGTCATGGGGGTCGCTGGTGCCCATGTCCAGCAATCACAGTGTGAGGGGTGGGGTACACACTGGACGGGTCGCAAGTCCATCACAGAGACACATAGAGACAAACGAGACAAACAATCATTCACTCTCTCACTCACACCTAGGGACAATGTAGAGTCACCAATCAGTCTAACATGCATGTTTTTGTCTGTGGGAGGAAACCGGAGTACCCGGAGGAAACTCACGCATGCACGGAGAGAACATGCAAACTTCACCCAGAAAGGCCCCCGGACCGGGATTTGAACCGGCAACCTTCTCGCTGAGAGGCAGCAGCTCTACCAGTTGCGCC
>JAVCKU010000042.1:11729907-11745634 GCA_032273985.1 Hypsolebias coamazonicus | reverse complement strand
ATACAGTAATTGTGTTTTGGGAATATCTGTTCATTGGGTCAATAAACAGCTTTTTATCCCAGGTGAAAGCCAATATTTTTACACTAAGCACCATGGTGTAGGCTGTGTGAGAAGAGATGAGGACAAATATAGAAATTAGGCTGACTTTGTCCCAGAAGGTAGACTGTGGTGTCACATATTTGAATAACGGCACCAATTTATAGATAAGGACTGTAGCTTATCTTCAGATGGGTTACAACAAACATTTTTACAGTCGCTTTAAAACTATCAATAGCAAATATTTTTGATCAAAAAATAGTTCCAAAGGAAACCATCAGTGTTTTTCCAACAAACACTTCCAGTGCATGCACATCGCCCTTTGTGCATTTTGGATTGGCCGTCTGTGGGACCACGCATGTTTCCCATTGTGCAGAGAGCATCCCATCTACTTTTTTCTCAATCCTCTAATACCTTCACTGTGTGTGAATCTGTGTTAACAGCACCTCTTAGCAATGCAAAGTTATTTTCTAGTACCACAGAAATTGAAAACGATCAATGATGTTTGAATTCAGAACAAAACATTTCGTTTTTAATTTTCTGAGGATGAAATGCCTTGTCAGGATATTATCAAACCATGCCTGAGAAGAATGTCGAAGTATAGGTTGAATTTTGTTTCTACAGTAATTCTGGTGATTCTTTCCTAATATCTTGCTTTGTGTGTTGGTTTAAGGATTTTACAAATGAATGCCCTTTTTTCCTGAGTGGGAATGGAGACTAAGTCACTGCCCTCTAGTGTTATTCAATAGGTTCTCATACCCAGAAATAGCAGCCACTGTCTTGACTGAATTTAATTGCAGAAAATGAAGCTGTCAAAGATATTATATTTTTAAGATGTGCTTGTATAGTCTCACTTGGTTCTACATGAATAAATACATTTATAGCAGCGGAATGTAACAGTGTTACCTAAAATGTAATTTGTTCTAGTAGACACAGTTAAAATTCTCTTTAATAAAGGGATGGCTCAGATATTTTAAAGTGGGGAATTTATGTAAGTTTATGAACATTTAACAACTCACCTGTTGTAGATAACTTTTTGAATGCCCTATGGAGAAATAGACTTTTATTCAAACTAGGCTGATGCCTATTAGTTATTCAAAGCTTGACCAAATTGCTGACATTGTAAAACAGATTAAATCTGAAACACATAGCAGATTTTTAAACTTTTATATCAGCAATAGTTTGGCATCACATGCTCATTCAGGCAGACTTATGATATTTCTGCAGAAAGTGCCGCAGGCTGCATCAGAAATTCTACATCAAGCTACCGCTAGTTATTTGTCCTTGCAATTAACCATAGGATTCTGTGTAAATGGCATCTAATGAACCATTGATGGCAGAGTATAAGGTTCATAAAACAACATTCGTGTGCACCTCTCTGAACTTTTTGTGACAGAAGTTATTTTTCAGAGTGCAATCCACTTAGAGGTCCACCTGCAATGGATATTGAATGGAATCAGTCAGATTTTGTTTAAACTGGGGTGGTTCAAAGTGCTATCTACCACAGGTGAGATATTAATTACTCATAACCTTTCCACATAGTCCCACGTTGAAAGAACTATTTGAACTTTAGCTTTAAAGGATTGGAATTTACTGGGAAGGGAAACTCCTCATATCTTTAGTGGGTTAGCTGATCTGTGTGCAGTTTCTCAATGTGTGCTAGTGTCAAAATACAGAGATGTGTGCATGAGTCCTGCTCGTGTTCACCTTCAATCTGTCTCTGTGAGCTCGAAGGCATCCTGCCTCGGCACACTTCTCCCGCTCATTCCAGCATTGCATGGGTTAATTTTAGTAGAGCAGCTTTTATATTCAATGGGAATCAAGCTGTTGTCGGAGGAAATTGCCTTTCTGTTTAATTATAGGCTAAAAAGGTTGGGAGGAGTGACATGTGCTGAGCTGATGTTGAAAAGATAACGGGAAATGAACTGAATGAAAGGAACCACATGACTAAAACATAAAAAAAAAACAAAAAACATTTTTCCTGTCTCGCTCTGTGGCGAGAGGTCAGCTGTGATCTGAAACTTTTCAAATGTCAGATGCAAGGTCTGTTTGGTTACTGTGCCCCAGTCTGTCACAGACTTTGAGACAGAGTTAATAAGTGTGTTCGAAATGCAATCTCTTAATAACACCTTCACATGAGCCGAGCCTGAGGATGAAGCGATAATAAAGAGCTCTATTCACGGAGCTCGTGTAACAAGGCTGAATTGTGTGGTGGTAGAAGAGTAACTTTCAGCTCCAGAGACAAGAGACTCTCAGTGTTTTGCCTCTTTTTCAGCTGATAACTGATCTGAATGATTCCACCTGTCCTACAAAAAACACCTGAATCTGTCAGCAATTCCCTTTTCCAGCTTTAATATGAGGGAGGTTCAAAGAAAAGTCAAACTTTTCCTGACAAACACATGAACAATCTCCTGTGTTATGATACGTGATACAAATTTGGCCATTGTTTTTCTGTTGGTATATGAAGAAAATGATACACATATATGTCCTAAACATACAGTTTAAAATCTGTCCTTCATGTTTGTAGTTTTTAACCATGTTCTTTCTAATCAGCAGCCGTTAAGTGTCTCCTGGTTCATACCCTCAATCACACCTCTCTCTTTTGTGATTTATTTGTAGTAAACTTTCAGGACATTGTCAGTTTAGTGTTGTCATCTTGTTATCTTATTAAAAAAATGGTTTATTTCTGCTGCTCTATTCACACAACTGCTGGTTCTGCTTGGCTTTTATTTGTTTGAGGATGAACTCAAAGTTGCTTCAGTTTGGATTTTCTAGTTTTACAGTATAAAATTTCCAGGTGTGTTTGATGCTATTCACTGTACAGATGTTCCAGTGGGCTGTAACAGTTCAATTTGATAAAAAAAAAAGAAAATTTAAACTGCTAACACCCACTAAACATTTGACCAGTGAGTGTAATGGGAATTAGTTAAATTAGCATTTAGTCCTAAATCAAATGGTGCTGTAGTTGGTGCATATGGTGGAATGTTGCACATTTTATTTATTTATTTGAACAGAAACACATGTTTAATGACCATAACATCTCATAGTGAACGTGACATCAACATATTGTACACCAAAAGAGACAGAATTGAATTTATCTGCATACAGAACAGCTCACAGCTAACTCCGAGAACTGACGTGGGGTACGTTTTTTTGCATTCTAGTCACAAAATAACAACAAGAACAGCAATAACAACAACAAATAATAAAGTTGTGTGTTACATAAATATAGGTTCCAATGCAGCCTCAAGTCAGAGCACAATACCATCTCTTCCTGCTGTTGTTGTTTATAGGCCATGGGAATAAACTGTGGGATGAAACACACTGACACTGTACAGGGAAAACATTTAATTAACTTGTTTGGGTGGGGACATCCATGGTTAAAAATAGTTTGGCACAGTAAGGTACTTTAGGGGTAAAAGGGTCAACATCATTAGCATTAATGGATTTTGTAGACAATATTTCAGCAGCAGCTGACAAGAAATTACATACATTAGGTGTATTTATTGATTTATGCACATTTGAGACCATTGATCATTCTTTATTAATACATAAACTTGAACATTATGGTATAAAAGAGGCATTACCAAACTATGGCTATCAAGTTATATAAATAATTAGTGTCATTACGTTGAAATTAAAAATATTGAATGGTATTGTAAACGTGTACGTAATTTGCGGCATTCCACAAGGTTTGGTTTTGGGGCTAAAATTATTTATAATTTATTTTAACAATATTTTTAGAGTATCAAATGAGTTGAATGTTGTGATATTAGCAGATAATATTAATTAAGTTAATCAGGAAATGACGTGGAAGAATCAATATCAACTGTAGAAGGAGAACTGATATTATTGAAAAAAAAAGTTTGATATAAATAAAATATCTTTAAATGCAAGTAAAACAAAATTTATGGTTTAGTATTTGGTTACCGTAGTTATGACATAAAACTGAAATTACATGGAGTTGAAACTGTCTGAAACTAATTTTTTAGAGGAATAATTGTTGATTAAAAACTGTTGGAAGCCCCATATAGAATATATCAGCATAAAATAATCAAAATTGGTTACCATTGTTTATAAAACCAGAGAATTGCTAAGTAAAAGTAGTTTACATAAACTTTATTTTTCATTTATTAACATTTCTTATTATGTGGAGGTTTGGGATAATGTATATAAAACTAATATAGACCCAGCAATTACATTTCAAAAAAGACAAATTAAGATTAATAAATGACACTTTGTTTTTACTTCTACAAATCCATTATTTATAAGGTCATCTGCTTTAAAAGTTAGAGATACTGCGTATTTAAGAACACAGACCTTGCAAGTATACCTGTTAAAAATCTTCTCCTGCTGTCGAGTGTGGTTCTTTAGAGTAAACAATGTTAGTGAGAGATTTTCTCCAACAACATGTTATACCGGATTAGAAATTCAGTAGTCGTCTTCCTGCCGTTTTCAACGTTTTTTTTTTTTTTTTTTGATTTAAGGGAAAGTACTTATAATTTAAGGTAGATTTTTTTATTTTATTTTTGAAGTAAGCAAAGTAAGAACTAATGTCACTTACAAATGTGACTCAGATTGGGTTTAAGTGAGGATATTCAGTTTAGTAAGAAAATGTAAGTAAGTTAATGAAGAGTTACAGTTCATAAAAGTTGATGATGATGATAATAATAATAATACATGGCAATTTAATTCTTGTAATAATAATAGTACTAATAATGTTAATAATAATTTAATATGTATATGAATAAGTGTATATAAGGAGGACATCAATATTATTGTATATTGATGTTCTGTTAGGTATTTTTTTTCTTTCCATTTGTTCGTGTGTTAGTTGTTTTTGTATATTTTGTATTGGGGGAATCCATAAGGAATTAAAAAAGAGGCATAGTAAGACTTTGACATCTACTATTTTTTATTTTTTGGTAGTTATTTGTTTGAAACTGTTCTTTTTGACATTTCCAAATAAAACATTCATTCATTCGGTCATTCATTCACTTTAAACCGTCCATATTTGCATGTCGGTAAAAATACAAATCATTTAAGTGCAATTCTGATGTAACAATATTTGTTATTCTGTAAACCAGAACATGCCTGCTCCTTGTACTGATTTAAAAAAAAAAAAAGACATGACCCATCCACCAGCTGCACTTTCAATATAAAGCTGAAATATGATTTATTGTAGCAACTCTTCCTACTGATCTGTTTTGCAGTCCTACTGAACACCATGTACAAAGTTTGCTGCATTATGAGACTGTTGCTGTGCAGCTGGAAGGTCCTGGGCTTGGCTTGGCTTGAGGTCCTTTTTTTTGTTTGGAGATTGGATACTCATGCTGTGCTTGTGTGATTTCTCTCCGAGTACTTCAGTTATCTCTCACAGTGACGCACACCATCGTGAACCACATTGAACACGCGGTTATCAGTACAACACACACTCCAAAGGCTTATACTGAAATCGAAATCACAATGACTATGCTTTGTAACACCCAGTAAGGCAAAAATATAATTTATATGTAGATAAAAATATAAAAATGGGTTTTTCATATACTGAATGTTAACGTGAATAATATTTTTTTTGTTCAGTTGCTGTGTTGTGTGGCAACTGCAACACAGCTCCACTGGTCTTCACATATTGTATCTTTGATGTGTTTGTGTTTTTGGCACGGCTGTAAGATGCAGTTATAATACACCATTGCTTATATGACCCAGATCCATCTGTATGTGAAGTCAAAAGTAAAAACAAAATTGATATCTTCATCTGGGATGACATTCAGTGATTTAATTCTTTTTTATTTTCTTCAACCTTGTCAGGTGGAGACTGTTTTTGGTTCTCCCAACATGACAGTGGCATATCACGTGACAGGAGGGGACACAGTTTATCCTCCATCTGTAGTGGTGGAGGGCTTGACATCATATGGCCGCGATAAGCTGATTGCAGACCTTCGACAGTATCTCCCATTGGTAACCGCCTTGCCTTCCCCTGTTGCATTGTGGAGAACCAACCCTGCCACCGGCTTCCAGCTAAAAACAGGTCAGCCGGTGCAAACTCAAGATGAAAATAAACAAGAGACTGATCAACTTGACATTTGCTGTGATTTGTTCCTTCTGTGACTGAGCACAGAAGCAGAGGGAATAGAAAATAGAAAATAAATGCACCACAATGCAAGACCACATTAGAGAAGGAAATTACTTTTTCAGTCAGAACACATAAGGTTCATGTCTACTTTAGGCATTTATGATCCAATGTCATGTTTTCTACTGCTCTTCTATACAGCACAGCTTAAGAAGGTCCAGAAGCCTCTTTATTGTGCAGTTATTTACTGTAACTATCTCTGTTGCAGTGCTGCAATTTGTGGGAATGGGTGACGATCCCCGATCCTGTCGCTTCTCTCAAATGATGGAGCAGAGGTTGGAGAAGGTGTTTTCTGAGGCTCAGGCCAAAGTTCTCGAAGTTAAAAGCCAACTCTCAGTTCAGGTACTGTGGTAAAACTATTCTGTTGCACTGCACTTTTTCATCTGCATTAAAGTTCCCTTTACTTTTGAGACTGGAAGACATGAAGTTACCAAACAAAGATTTGGCTTGATGTTACCTCTTTTTTTAATAGTTGTCTGTTTGCAGAAATTTCAGCAAGTAGATCTCCTTAATAGTGTTTTCACCATTAGAACACACTTAAACTATTTTTTTGTTTGTTTGTTTATTTCCAGACATCAATGTCACCATGTAACTTTTGATTTGGCAGCCACAAAAAGATGTGAATTGTGTGTAATTTGTGCAATATTTGACCCTTAGTTTATAGGAGTGTCTTTTTTAACAGCTTAAAATATTAATTATGCTAGAGAGGCAATGTTTGGATTAATTTTAAGGAGCTGTCATATTAAATTTCATTTAAAAAAATGCCACAACTTTTTGCATACTTTCAGACTTTTTCTTTGGCTGCTGGAAGCTTTTTTATACAGATTGAGATGATTCTGTCACGCTACTTTATGTCATTTGCCTATAAGTTGTACATTACAGTAAACAGCATAGTCCTATTAATTTGTGTTATTTTAAACTTTCATCTTCTTCCATTGTTTTTTTTTTGGCCTGAACTTTTTTTGCTTTTTAATATATATATATATTTGTTTTTAATAGATGCTAAGTGTCTCTCAGACAGCGGCCTCTCCTGCTGTGTCCCTGGTCTACACTGTAAAGAATAGGACTGTCTACCTTAACGGAACAGTTGCCTCAAACCTCCTCGGTCAGCTTTCTGCTGAGCTGGTGGGCTACTTCCTCTTCTATCCACCACTTATTATTGCTGAACGTAAGTTGCAGTTCTAATAGAACGTATGCATTTTAGTCCACTAAACTTGTTTGCAGTAAATCCATTTGAATACGTTTTTAAAGTTAACAAGCCTGAATCACACTCAGGTTTGAAGTTATTGGATGCTTTTCATTGTTTTACTGCTCCTTTTAGACACAACTGTGGTTCAAAACTTAGCCACATTGAGTAGTTGTTAAACTGATACAAGTAAGCCTATAACTATCCTTTCAGTCTCCTATGAAGATACATTCAACCTCCGCCTACTTCAAAAATGTGCATGAACTGAGACAAATGAAGGGCGACAGAATCAGTAGGTGTCTAAACTGTAGTCCCAGGGGAGTTCCAGTATGTTTCACTGGAGGGAATTATAACTGACACGAGGCTCAGATGTGTATAAAATGAGACAACTGTTTTGGGGGGGATTTTTATTAATGCTCGGATGAGAAATTATTTGTTTTATATAATATCATATTGGATAATTCCTCTGTAAAGCTGTGAAACAAAACTCTTGAATTTGACACGAGGTTCGAAGCAATTTTACCCCCCACCCCTCCACACGCACGCACACAGACAAAAGTATGCCTTTCTTTACAGGGACTTTGCATTGACTTCCATTCAATTTTTTAATCATTTTTATAGACTAACCCTGATCTTTTTCCTAAACCTAACAATTCCCAGTACCTAACCCATCCTCAATTCACACCTTAGTCCTAAACCTAACCCCTAACCCACCAACAGAACTTCCTCTCATGGGACCCAGGCTTTGGACCCCATAAGGAGCAGTTGGTCCTCACAATGTAGTATACATTGGAAAAATAGTTCTTACCAGGTAACATATACATGTCCCACCCCCACCATACCCCCCATCCACACACACACCGTTTTACCAAGAAATTGACATTTCCATTGTGTAAGAGAAAACATATTTTACTTTCCTGATTTAGACTTCTCTGGTGCTTTATGTGTGAACAAAAGACAAGAATCCTTCACAGTGTATTACTCTGAAGGACCGGTAATACAAATCACCAAACACTATCAATCAACCAAGCTGTCACGTTTTGTCACGTTTCATGTAAAATCTCTGCAGACTGACTAGACAATAGTTTACAAAAGTGTTACATTTTGTCAGTTTCCTCTTTTTGTCTACACATCTCATTTGAATCAAAGTACGTTTTAAACTAGAACCAAACGAGGCCTTTTTTTGGATTTATAAACCAAAATAAAGTGAATACTTGTTGGCCCACGAGTGCTGCTGATGTGCAGTTTTATTCTAAATTGTGCTTTAATGCATGGATAATATGCGCTCATGGTGTGCAGCTTTTGTATACTGAGATTTTGTGCACGTAAGTGGCAACAATGTCTCTAATAATGAAATTCTGTTTACTGAAAGCTCAATGATTTCGAACAGGTCTGGAAAAATGTCTAGTTTTAAAAGCCCTCTGGTCAAGGCCAACATGTGGAAATGGAACCTTTTAATTTTCTGTGCAAGCTGAAATACAACTGCAAGAGTTACAATGGTGTCTGACCAACCATTTATTTGGTTGCAAAAAAAAGTTGATGCTTGAAAACTCTGAGCAGCTTGAGCCTTAGGCTGTGACTTTCCTATGACTGAACAGTCTTCGGTGGTTTTCTTTTGGCTTCTGATGGCAGCTGTTGTTGAAATCATTTCATTCTGTCTGTCTCAAAAATGCCGCAAGGTATTGTCTTCAAAAGTACCGCTAATGTTCACTTGTTCTTAAAATTTAGTTGATTTCTAACTATGTTTAATTCCCCTGTCAACAAATGAACTATACATAATATTTATAGAGTTTATTCAGCCATTCATTCTTCCACCAGTAATTATTTGACGTTAATACAGTGCTTACATAAAATATCACATTTACTAGAATAAAAATGTCTAGCGCAAACTTTCAGCAATCAAACTGTTTTGTATTTAAAGATGATATCTTGTCTTTACACACTTAAATCTGCTTCAAGGCAGAAACACTGTAAAACATTATTCGTCATGAGGGAAGAAGACATTTATATTTGTTAATAGTGAAGGAGGGCCAGTATCATGAGGTTTTCCAAATTTGCTACAGTTCAGCCATGTTGTAATAAGTTGTGTATTTTATGGAGTGTGTTGGCAGTGTGGAAGAGCTGCAAGTGAAAAGTAATTGATCTAGTTTATGATTAACGTTCAAAGCCGTGGACTTTCCTTTGCTGTTTACATATAATATATAGATACACAGGTTTGAACTTGGTGGGCCTAAATATAGTCTTGTATTTTTTCTCCTATGAGCTGTTCACTGCAATACACAATAAATTGTTTGGTAAAGAAACAACAGAAGACACAAAATTACACACATATATCTTTTGTATTTTCCCAAATAGTGAAAAAAGAAATGTACATTTCTAAACCACATTTTAAGGAATCTTTGTCTTAGTAGGTCTTATCCAGGCAACGAGAAGCAGTTTTGATAGTTTAAATGAAGATAAACACTATTTGTGTTTGTGGGCCTCAAATAAAAACATACTTTGTGCTGTGATTGAATTAGGCCACATAATTTGGTTAGAGGCCATTTATATTTTGCTTAGCAAAGATAGAAGCAGAAAATGACAACGAAGCAAACCCAGTGAGACATGAATGTAAAAACTAAAGAAGTGGGAAACAATGTTTTTTTTTTTTTGTTCTTACTGCATCTTTACTTTTAGTAATGTCTCACCTTTCACAGGAGGTGTGAGCATATGCTGGCAGCAACTGCTTCCTCACTTCTAAGCCAGTTTTTGCAGTAGTTAATTAACAGTAGGGGATTCTTCCAGCAGCCATGTGGGCTCTGGTCAAAAGACCCAATCTTCCTCCACTCCATTGTGCCTGTTTGCAGCCCTGTGTTTCCTGTGTAGACTGGACTACCGTAATTTTCAGCCTATTGAGCTCACCTGAATATCAGCAGCGCCCACTAAATAAATAAAAATATTACTTTTGTATGCATATAATAGACCGTGTTTGTCTATAAGCTGCAGGTGTCCACATTGTAACATGAGATATTTACACAGATAGATGTTTTAAAAACTTAATTAAATACATACTGGTGACATACACAAACATGTACAGTAAATTAATTTTTCTGAACAGTGCCTGTAATACAGCTCGTTTAAGAAAATAAAATAAAATGCAGTAGCCTAAAAGGAAGTTATTGATCGCTAGGTTCACCTTCCTCCTGCACAAGCTTGTGCTGTCCTTCAGACAAAACAAGGAGGGCAGGAGAGAACGGGCCAGTTCATTGGCCTCCCCTCCCTGTTTCATTGGTCCACTGTGACCTGTTCTGTAATTTTATTGCTCAGATTTTTTTTTAAACCTTATTTGTACAGGTCAACCAGATATAAGCCGCAAGAAATATATATAATAAATATATATAAATTATTTTAGGGTTAAACAGAAATTGGTGGAGTCAAGTTTTCTTCCGATTATTGACTATTATACATACATGAACACCTCTGCTCAATGTCTTCACATGCTGGATAGCGTGTATCATGATGCTTTGTTATTTATTACAAATTATGGAGCCCTAACGCATCACTGTCTCTTGTATGCTAAGGTAAAATGGCCATCTCTACATGTACGCCGGCTTGGTCACTGGCATGTTTTGATTTACAAGGCTATTCTTAATTTGACAGCACCTTATCTTTCAAATTTGTTAACTTGAAACAATAGGACCTACAGCCTCTGGTCTCAAGACTTTTAAAATTTTAGTGTTCCCTGTGTCAGAACAAAAAGGGGGGGAGTAAGCCTTCAGCTTTTCTGCTCCAACCTCATGGAACAGTTTGCAATCAACGCTTAAACTTAGAACACTAATATCTCTGAATGTATTTAATACCATGATAGATCCCATTATGTTCAAGTTGCAGAAGTGCATTTGTTTTATTTGAGTCATTTGTTTTATTGTAAGTCTATGTTTATTGTGACTATGTGTTGTAACTGAGTGCTTTCTTTTATTTTTATTTTTCTTTTTTTTTAATTCTGCTCTCTTTATTCTGTCAGTCTTGACCAGGTTTCTCTTGTAAAAGAGATCTTTTGATCTTGATGGGACAAACCTGGTTAAATAAAGGTTATTATTATAATTATAATTATAATTATAATTATTATTTATACATGTAGTATCGTTGAGTTACGAGAACCCAAGAAAGACGTGTATTGGGTGCTATGTGAGCGCCTGGGTGTGATGGGGCTAAATATTTTGACGGCATGAAGCTCATTAGCTCATCAAAAAAAAATCATAACATAAATTAGCCGCAGCATTGTAGAGGCCACGGGGTTCAATGCGCGTGAAAAAAGTAGCAGCTTATAGTCTGGAAATTACGGTAGCTGCAGTGTTCAGTTCTTCAAAATCTCCACCTCTCTCCAGATATTTCTCTCAGGTGGAGTATCAGCGAACCTAAGGGTGGGGGGAGGAATTTATACACTGCTCTCACCAAAGGTGTAAAATGTGATGGATTGTTTTAATAATTGCTTTCTGTCAGCGATTTGGAGTTTTTAACCCCTCCTGGTTCTTAATGTAAACCAGCAGCTCTTCATGTGAAAACCTTCTCTGTGTTTTTACTTCTTTCGTGTGTTTCAGGCGAACAGACTGCGTAAAACTGATTTTGCTGACAGCCCTGCGGTTCTATCTATCACCAGTGCAAAAACTGCCTTGCTGCTCCTTTCACCTCTCCCTCCCTCCCCCACCCTCCACCCGTCTCCCTCGTCATGCCTGAGCGTACAGTTCTGCGAGTCGGTTTTCACAGGCCACTGATACAGCATTCCCCCAAACACCCCTGCACCAGCCTTCAGCACAACAGCTTAATCAGGCAGGAAAGAGATGTGAGAGAACATAGAGCCAAGCAGAGCTCAAGCTGCTTAAAGCTCCTCGTCTCTTCTGTTTGTCTGACATCCAGTGATAATGAGGCTTTGAACTGAGAGCTCAACTAAAAAAAAAAATTGAATAAAATAATGTGCCAGAGTCAAAACTTTTGCCCACCACTTGTTTTTTTTCTGGCTCAGATTTATGGGAAATTATTTCTCAAATACAAAATATCTGACAACAAAGAATACAAACCAAAAGCAGGTTAGAAAACAAATGTATGCTTTAAAATCATATTGTTTTTTGTATTGCAGCAATTGAATATCACAATCTGAACACATCTATTGCAACTAGAGACTTCTGGGTTGTTACAGGTAAGGATGTCATTGCTTTTTATAAAGAAAAATAACTTTGTTTAAAGAGTGCATTCATCACCCTGCAGAAATGAGCTGCTGACAGGGGAACATCTAAGTTGTCAAATGTAAACTTTTCTTTTTTTTTCATGCAGCAAATTATACACCACGAAGGACGTATTGTGCAAAAATCATTTACACTGTCATTCTTGCACTAACTGTGTCAAGTAAAACCATTTCTGCTCATGTTTGAGCCTAAAAGTCTCTTTTAATATGAGCAGTTAGCCATTTTAGCTCCATGACTGACCGCATATGCTTGAACTTGAACAATAAATCTTGATGCTCGTGGGCATCCTTACAGGTATTCAGTAATATGGATGGGTTTTCAGATCAGTCTTTGTGGTTCTTTAACCCCACGCTTGCTGCAATAAGTGGCCGAGTCAGTACAAGGTCAGCACCTTCGTAATGAGATTTACTCCGACTGAATAAAATGTGCAACCAGCAGAACTGCTTGATGAATTAGAGCATCTGGATGGAGGAAATTCCATTGCTTTTGTATGGCAGTAGTGAAAAGATGGACTAAATCTCTTTATGTTTATGTGTATGTGTTTGTTTCCTTTCCTGTCTGTTCATCGGAAATTTATTTGACATTTACCTATGTTCAAAATTTAGAACAGCTTCTGGTTAAACACATGCAACCTCACAAGACAGATTGTTTTAATTTACAAATACACTTGCACAGTGTGTTTAGGTATGATGCACCAGGTGAGGTTTAGTTTTCATGAAACTTAGTCAGGTGTAGCAAAATCTAACTGTCGTTCTTGTTTAGTGTATGAACTCCAACTTAATGTCACGATAAGTCAAAATCAGTGAAGATAATGTTGCAGCAGTTTTTGACTGTCTACTTCTTGACTTATAGTGAAACTGTAAATTTAATACAAAATATTATCTTAGAAACATATAGACAATCTACTGTATTGTGAATAGGTACATTGTACATTGTGTACATTTACAGAAAAAGTATGACTGTAAATAAACTGCTCCATCCTTTCCTTTCCCCATCTAATGACAACCAACTATTTTTCTATAATAATGACCATTTCTGAATGATAACATTGACTGTTACAAATACACACATACGGCAATCCCTGAATGATGCTTTGAAGCAGATGATGAAAAATTATTCTGAGAACATTTACTACCGCTGCTACACTCCACCAGCAACCATGGAAACAGGAAGTGACACGCTAACCCGAAAGTGACATCATTGCAGTGTAAATTGCCATTGACTTAATACTTTTTGAACAACCGCAGAGACTTACATTGTAACATTTTAACAAGTAGATATTTTAAAAACTATATTATAAATATATAAATAAAAGCATAACTATGAAATAACAGATCAAACCGCCTTATAGTGCTAAAGGTTTTTCTTTGCAATGGAAAATGGCATCAAGGGTTGTGACAACAAAAGCAGCATAATTTGACATTATCTTATTGAATCCAGGGTGGGATGTTGGCAGTGAATTATTTTGTTTCTGTGGTTGGATTTCTCTGGAGAGTTTGGAGGTCAGGTTAATGAGAGCACATTGTCCTGCTGCCGTGCTGCTTCTGCAATTAAGAGACTGAATTAGTAGGTGGTGGGTGCATTATCCCCCAAATAAATGCCAATAGTTTTAATGTTTTGACTAAATAGATTTGCTATGACATTTGAGAAGCAGCTAGGGCGTGATTGATTTTTACATACATTTTTTACGATCAGTTTAATTGGTCAACTGTAAAAATGCTATTTTTAGAACAATATTCTGTCATGAAAGAACAATTCATTATATCCTCTTTTACAATGATCTGTGCACTCCCTGCCTTTCAACAACATTTGCAGTGATCCAGGATGTTGACAACGCCAGCCTGGATGGACAGTACCAAAGCTTTGCCAATGTAATGGAGCAGCGCCTGGCAGAGTTGTTTGTGTTGGCGGGCCAGCAGGGCACTCGTTTTCGACGAGCAACAACTGTTGCCAGCTTCACCATTCAGGTACCAGAGCAGTGCATAGAAAAAAGCATCAATTAACTTTTCCCTGTGATGTTTTGTCAGATTGACCTGACACAATGTCATTTCAGTTCAACTTTTTTGTTTTGCTTCTTTCTGTCGTTATGAATGTTTCATTAGATGCAAACTTTGATAAGCACTTTGGCAGCTCTTGGGTGATTAGTTGCGGTCAACCCCATAATTAGGGAGCTCCTCAGCCTCATGTGCTAATTGCCCATCAAAACAAGCCAGAGGTTGACTCCTTTACTAAACAAGTGCCCACAATGTGCTATTCCCTCTGCACACCAAAATCCATGGTTTCAGTGGACTGTTTTATTCCATTTTAATTAGTCTTTAGTAACAGTTGTTGGTTTTTTTCCCTATAAGTGTGCACCATATCATTTTCATTCAGATGGTGAGCATCCGCAGAGTGTTTGGTTTGAAGAATCCAGCAGAGATGACCTACTATGTCCAACACAATGGCATTCCCTTACTGGGCACTTCAGCCGCCAAGGTCTTGAACACGGTGGATTCGCAGACCATGGCGCTCACCTTGGGCTACTTTGTCCAGCTGCAAGCAGAACGTAAGCACAGCTGGCTTCTGACCTTTGACCACTTGGAAAAAGAGGAACACTCACAGTAAAACATGCAAATCGAAACGCCTGATGTTTGAGTTAAAAAAGGAAAACTGGTGGAGTGAGGGGCACTGCAACATATTTGATTGATTATTTCTCTGAAATGGTCCCAGTGGGACAGTGATTGTTTGGGCTGTGGTGCTGTGTACTGCTAAGAGGCTGGGTTGGCTGTGGAGGTTGAGCACACATGCAGCATTTTCTTATAGACTGGCTGAATCAGGGACACTGTATATCACACAGAGCTGTGCACCGTGTCACTTAGCGTGGGTGTGCCAAATGCTTCTCTAAGAAATTGAAGTAGACTATATAGGTTATTGTGCTTTGAACACATACTGTATACAGCAGTCCCTCACTACTTCATGGTTCGTTTTTTGCGGACTCGCTCTATCGTGGATTTTCAAAATAAGATTGGACATGACACACAATTGGCTGATAGATGGGATGAGCCGTACAATCAGCATGAAATTTGTATTTAATTTTAATTATTTTAAATTATTTAGCACCTGCTAAATATGCTAACTTCCTGTTGCAGCTGATCAGCTGTTCTCCAAGCA
>JAVCKU010000042.1:11703896-11716890 GCA_032273985.1 Hypsolebias coamazonicus | reverse complement strand
TCAGTTGTTTCACTTCCTCTATCAGTCCGGTCAGGAGATCTTGTTTTGATGATAATTTTGCCAGTTCAGCACTCATATAGTTTAATGATTTTTAAATTTGTTCCATATCTGTTACATTATCTTCCACCGACTCTTGTTCTTTTGTCCACTTTTTTTCGTCATTACTTACAGTACTTGTGGTCTGGTGGTAGCAGGTCTCCAGTTGGTGGTTTGTTAGGCGAACCACGTGGCCCTTCCACGAGGCTCACAGGCCTAGTGATGGAAGCTGTGGCCCAGCACCCAGATCAGATGTTATCAGACCAGAACTCATGGTCTCAGCAGCCTGCAGCAATCGGATCCGATGATCCGAAGAGGTCGGCTCACCAGCCTGGCTTAGACGGCGGTCCTCTGGTTCACACACAGTGCCAGGCCTCCTTCGGTCGCAGCAGCTCTGATGCTAGCCTGGCTCGTGGGCCCAGACGGCGGTACCTCAGTCCTTGCATAGCGCTCAGCCTCCTCCGGTCGTAGCAGCTCCCAGGTTGGCGCACTAGCTTGGCTCGTACCTGTCGGTGGCTCTTCAGTCCGTGCGCGGTTCTCGGCCCCCTCTGGTCGCAGCAGCTCCAAAGTCCAGATGGCAGCTCTCAGGTCCGTGCTCAGCCCCCTCCAATCAAAGCTCTGAGATCGGCCAGCCAGCTCAACTCGTGGCTTCAGGTGGCGACTCTTCATTCCGTCCGCGGCACTTGGTTCGTGACAGATAGATGCTAGATATATATACTTTTTGTTTGTTTTTTTCTTGTATTCTGTAAGAGCTCTGCTCTAACCCTGCTGCTCCAATGATGATGTCACCGGATGGATCTGGACATATATAAGCCTGTCTACGAGTCCTGTCCTTTGTCGCGCCATCGTTGGGTCTCCCCTTGTTGTGTTCCAGTCTCCCAGTGTGAGTTTGCTGCCATGTCAGCTCTTTTCTTTATTATCATTAAATGTATCTATTTTTGTACCTCTTGCATCTTTGAGTCTTGTCTGCAATTGGGTTTGCTCCTGCCTCCTGAGTAAATCCCTGACAATATGACGCAAACAAATAAGAACACAGCAGACAAGTACTTTTTGTCCCAGTTGTCTGAAGAAGACCTTCAACAACTTTGTGACACCACCCGGAGGTTTGTGGACTCTGCCACCTCCTTCAACCTGTGGGAAAGGTGGGTGGCCACGAAAATATGCTCGATGAATATATTCGCTTACTTGGACTGTTTGATGCACCCGGTATGGAGGACTTCCTGGACGAGGTGCTGGAGGAGAAGAATTGATTGGAGCCACTTGTCAATTCTGGTGCTGTCAGTCCTAGTCTTCCACCCCCACATCACCCTGCTGTTAAAATAGAACCGGACTCTCTGTTCACGGCACCTGGGATCCTTGCAGCTGTAGCCCCTGCAGCCACTCTCACGCCTGCTGCAGTCTCTGTGGTTTCCCCATCTCCTGCAGTCTCTGTGCCAACAAGGACCCAACTCGTTCCGAACCCATAGACCCAGATCCAACCTTTTCAGAACCCATAGACCCAGATCCAGCCCGTTCATCTTCACCCTCACGTTCTGTTCCTTTCTCTCTGTCCGGTCCTGGACCTGAACCACGTTGCTGCCCATGTCAGAGAGGTCGGCGACAGAGGGGTTCCAGAGACTCTGTCCCTGAGTGTGCAGCTAGCCCTGAGTCCGCAGCCAGCCCTGAGTCCTCGGCCAGCCCTGAGCCTGCTACCAGTCCTGAGCCAGCTATCTTCAGAGAAGCTGCTGTAGGAACCACGCCACCTCTGGAGGGTCCCACACAGTACATGTCTGCTCCTGTTTCTGCCGCCGAAGATCCTGCCGCTGTTGATCCTGCCGCCGAAGACTCAACCGCAGAAGATCCAGCTTCTCCAAATCCAGCCGCAGAAGAACCTGCCTCCGTTAAAACTCATTCCACGACCGCCGAAGATTTCCTTGCCGCTGGTCTGTCTACTGAGGTCCTAGCTCCTAGTCTGCCTCCAGCATCTCCAACATCTCCAGTGTCTCTAGTGTTTCCAGTCGCCTCGGCATCCTCAGAGGATCTCTGCTCTGCCGATGCCTCAATGTCCACAGAGGGTCCCGGTCCGCCAACGCCTCGACATCCACAAAGGTTCCCCGGTCTGCCGATGCCTCGACGTCCACAGAGGGTCCCCAGTCCGCCAACGCCTTGACGTCCACAGAGGGTCCCCGGCCTGCCGACGCTTCGACATCCACAGAGGGTCCCCAGTCTGCCGATGCCTCGACGTCCAATGAGGGTCCCCGGTCCACCGACCCATCAACTCCGTCGCATGCACCCCCGAGGTGGATCCCGTGCCACATGCAACAGCTCTTCTGGTCTCGCCGCCTGACTCCTCACCGGACACTTCGCCAGACTCCACGCCTGATTCTTTGCCTGACTCCACATCTGCCTCTGTTCCCGCCGCTAATGATCCGGCTGAAGAAGACTCTGCTGCAGCTTCTGGGGTCTTGTCGCCACCTGCAGCTTCTGAGGTCTCAGCGCCGCCTGCAGCTTCTGAAGTATTGTCGCCGCCTGCAGCTTCTGAAGTCTCGTCGCCGCCTGCAGCTTCAGAAGTCTTGTCGTCCCAGCTGCACGCCCGACCGGCTTCAGCCCGATGGACGACCTCGGCCTCCCGTCCGCCCATCTTCAGCCCAATGGACGGTCTCCTGGCCGCCCACCAGAACAATGACCTTTTTTGTGGGTCCCAGGTTTTGGTTTCTGTCAGTTTGTTGCCCTCATGTACTTCCTTGAGCCCTCCATCCCTACGATTCCCCTATCTGCCCACCCAAGTCTTTTGGTGGGGGGGTGCTTTTTGGGTACGTCACGAGGCGTCCTTGGGCGGGTACTGTGGGGATGGTACTATCTTGTGGTCATCCCTTGTCTGTACATCCTTGTTTGTCTCATTTTAGTCTTGATTGATTTCCCCTTGTGTTCCCAGCTGTTTGTTATCATGTCCTGTCTTGTCTGTGTATATAAGCCTGTCTGTGAGTCCTGTCCTTTGTCGTGTCATTGTTGGTTCTCCCCTTGTTGTGTTCCTGTCATGTTCCCATCTCCTAGTGTGAGTTTGCTGCCACGTCAGCTCTTTTCTGTATTATCATTAAATATATATATATATATATATTTTTTGTACCTCCTGCATCTTTGAGTCTTGTCTGCAATTGGGTTCGCTCCTGCCTCCTGAGTAAATCTCTGACACAAAGGGGACAATCACACATTGAATATGTTTCCTGGTTTTTAGTTTGTGTCCCGAAATGATCTGAGTGCAACTAGAACCATCAGGTATGGATCTTCTCCATATGTTATTATACTTTTTCTACACCACTTCAGCTGCATGAGTGGTATATTCCATACCATAGTGGCTCTGACAATAGCGCTCCTGTCCAGGAATCTCGCTACAGGGCCTTCGGGCTAGGCTAATTGTACATTCTGTTTGTTTGTCGTTACAAACCTTATGCCATGGTCTTGAGCTAACATACCTGTCTGGGCGGTACAAGGCGCTGGACCATATGTCTTGTTCCATGGAATAAACAGTTGCTAAGAATTAATATTTAATCCAGAAGTTAGAAGAATGGTACAAACAAGGGGCCACCCATGCTCTTATCTCTTCCTCTTGGAGTCCCCACCAGGTTTGTGACTTGTCTCCATGATGATATTCCTGCCAAGCTTGGAGCAAATTTTTAACTGTCTTTTGTCTTTTTAGTTCGGTGCAGTCATAGCGCAAAGTAGACTTTACAGTTTCTTCAGTTTCCCACAGTCGGCACCTAGGTGATGCTCCACTACTCTCCCACAACGAGTTAAGTCTAATGAATACCCTTTCTGCCACACACTTATCTATTTTGTCAAAATCACCTTTCAGTGCATTAAGGAGCTCATTTGGCTTTGGTAGCCTCTGCACATACACATCAGAAAAATATGGCCCTTGTAGGTCCAGGTGAGTCCTGGCATGCCCCTCTATAAAGTCTCCTTCAAAGTGGGGAAAACCTAGGACTACCCAGACCCAAGGCAGCGTCATGTTTAGCCAATCTTCATGCCGAGCATTAACAGGATGGAACATAGATGACCAGCTCCAATAATAATAACGTTGTTTCATTACTGGGGTTATTTGGTAAATAATTCTGAGATTTGCACTCACCATATAAGTTCCAATAGCAGATTGGGAGTTCATTTAATTTAAGTGCTCTGCAGTGTGCGAACAGGGTTTGAGCCAACTCTTTGGTGTAATTTGAAAATTTGCTTGGTGGTTTTTGGGGGCGAGTGTGGGGTTTCACTAAGGTAGCATTGAGTCTGAGTACCTTCTTATGCCTTACGGTGTGAATGGTTTTCAGTCTGGTCTAGTCCTGAGACAGCCTAGTAAGGTTCCTTGGGGTGAGAGGTGGGATTTCATCACATTCCAAGTGAATGTTGCCCCAGAACTCCCAACGAGGGAGTATCGTTTGGCAGCTATCATCCTTCGGTGGAGCGGGATGAATCACTTCAGCTTCCCAATAGCCCTGATGGCTTAATCCCAACAGAGGTTGACAGCCCCAGTCAAAGTGCCATTCAGGTTGTTCCTGATGGATCCAGTTGCACCTCGTCAGTTTTCTAACGTGTTGCTTCAGGAGCGCTATCCAGATCACAACCCCATCCTACAACAGTAATAAGAGTGAAATGGTCCCAACGTGCCTGGTCACACTGAACTGCTGATTTAGATTAAATGAGTCCAATAAATTTAAAAAGTCCTTAACCAAGGGCTTCTCATGACAGCACACATGCAAATTAAAATCACCAATAATGACAACACGATCATATTTTGGTGTGATTTCAGCCAAGAAATCAGAAAATTCATTTATGAAATCCTTAAACCAAGTTGGGCGGTAGACGAGTGCGCATAAAGTCGCAGGCGAATGTCCGAGTTACAAGACAATCAGCTCAAAACTGTAGCAGGAAACAGGGTTGGGCCGTTGTTTACAGTCAAAAGTTGATTTGAATATTGTTAATAATCCACCACCACGACCGTGGGTCGTTAAAATACCGACAGTTCGGTGGTAATAATTTCGTCAAGGCGCTGGACTCACCCGGTGACATCCAATATTGTGTGACGAAGAAAAAGTCCAAATCATGCTCTTGGAAGTAATCCCTGAGGATGAAAGTTTTGTTGGTGACAGATCTTGCGTTGATCACACACATCCTGATATTGTCCAAGGTGGACCCAGCAGCGGTGGAGTGAGCGTGCGCCAGCAGTCGCAGATTTTCAGTAACAGCTCCTCCTGGTCGAGCAGTGAGCTGCACCAGCTGACAACTCCTGATAGTAATGACTGTGACAGTAGACACTGACTGCCCTCCATAACCTGGTCTGGCAGACACAGAACATTCTTTTATTAACTAGACATTAAAGTTGCTCTGGAACAAACCCAAGCCTGGCAGTATACTTTATTTTGCACTTTTATAAAGTTATTTGATAAATGAAGGATTGCAGGATGCAATTTGTCACGTTTTGTTTGTTTGTTTGTTTATATAAACTTGATTTTCAGGTTTTTCTTGTAAATGAGTCCACGAGGCTCACTGGGATTAACCTGTATAAATAAAGGTTGAATGAATGGATTTTAAGGTTTATGAAGACTTTATTATTATTATTAATAATAATAATTTATTCATTTTTCCAAATCAAATCCGAGCTTTCAAACCAACGAACGGAGACGTGACAAGAAAAGTGCCAAATTTCTGTCAGCCAAACAGCAGTCTGGCTCCATGTGGTTGTAAAATATTACAAAAACTAAATGGAACAAAAGTAATCTGTAAACATTATTAAGTTACACAAAATAAAAAGTGTAATGACAACAGTTTGACAAAATGTTGGTCTTTCTTGAAAGACTCAATCTCAGTCTTTAAGATGAACCATCACCAACATTTTGACTCATTCTAAATAGAAATAACGGAAGTTAAAAGTAAAGTAACTCTGTTTTGATGATTCATGATGTTGGGAAAATAAAACCTGCCAACAAATTCAATAATAGGACCAGACTGAGAACTTCTTTATTAAAATGTTTTCTTTTTTCTAAAACATGGTTTAAAGCGTGACCTTTGATCCCGACATTACAACAGAATTCGTTGGGTTCTGATCAGACTGTTTTGGAGCGGACTGTGGTCAAGATGAGTTATAGACGATCCCCGGATGCAAACAGCTCTGTTCATCTGAACCGTGCATACCAAGCTGTGCACTGGTGCCCCCAGCAACCAGATCTGGTCCAACACAATGGGCCGCTCTCTCTCCGGGGGAACAGACCTTCTTTAGAAACAACGCCCCCCACACCCCTCCAGTCTGAGCTCGGCCGACACGTAAACAGCGCCTCCTTTTTCAACGACCTTTTCACAGACTGGACAAGCTGCAGGACCCACCCACTGCTCCACATCTCTACCAGGGTGTTGTGCGAGAGGAATAAACCTCTGAATTTAGGGGATTGGTGGTGGTGGCCTTTAAATAGACGACAGGAACCTCCTCAGGGAATCCTCGACTGCTCCCTTATTCAGGGGTCGCCACAGCAAACTAACTCACACTAAGACTTGGTGATTGTTTTTATGTCAGGCGTCCTTCCTGGCACAACAGACAACCGAGCTACCACAGCCCTCTGTGGAGCAGAGAGCTGCCATGTAGGGCACCCGGGGAGTAGATGGTGGAGGTTAAGGGCCTTGCTCAAGGGCCCAGAGTGGGGCAAATGAGGGTGTTTCACCTTTCCCACCAACATTTTGATGTTGCCAGTCTGGAGGGGTTGAGCCGGCGATCTTCTGATCACAGGCCCACCTTCTCTAACCTCTGCGCCACCACTCCCCCAAACAATTCTTGTTATTAAATGGTAAATGGACTGTACTTACTTAGCGCCTTTCTGTCTTATCAAGACACAAAGCACTTTACAACACAACCTGTGCCATTCATACAGCACTCTACTCTGCAAAGCTAATTCAACAAATCATTCTAAAGAGACTAATTAGAGCTTCATCACATTCATACAATGATGGGACACACATCAGAGGCAATGAAAGGTTCATTGTCTTGCCAAGGGACACTTCGGCATGTGACTGCTGGTGGATTTGAACCCCCAACTTTTGCACTTAAGATGACTTATCTAACTACACAGCCACAGCCACCCCTATTACTAAGGAACGTCTGCAGAAAATGACATTAGACAACTGTTTAATATTTCACACCAACTATCTGTCCTTAGGAAAAAAGCCAAATTTGAACAAAGACAGAACTTACTGTGAGGACAATGCTGATTTGAACTGGACTGACCTCAAAATGAACGAAAACAAGAGATCTATGAGAGGCCATCTAGGTCGTAATTTATTCTTGCTTTCACATTCCTATAGGTTTCTTACATAATGAATGTGAAAGCAAGAATAAATTATGGCCTAAACGGCCTCTCATACAGTGAATTTCTCCACCTTTATCCAACAATATTCAGTCAGGTCATCTGGACAGTTTCTAGTTTTGCTGAGACGTTTCCTCCACTATGGAGTATGCTCTTTATGGGAATCAGTCTGTCTGGTGGCTAGCTCCTCAGATTAAAGAAGTCCTTTTGATGAAGAACAAAACATCTCAGCAAAAAAAGAAACAGTCTAGATGACCTGACTGAACATTGTTGGATTTTTACATGGATTATTGAGCATGAATTTTGGTCTCGACCTTTATGTTCTTGTTGAGTCAATTCACCCAACGCCACTAATTTACACGACAACGAGCTCCAGTGGTGTAGTCTATGCGATACGCGGGCATACGGAGTGTACCCACTAGAAAAGCTTAAGAATTTCAGTATACCCACTTAAAAGTGTCCAATTATACATAACATATCATTGGGCACATGTCATTGACATCTTAAACGGTAGTTGAATGCTTCCGTAACACTCTATTGGTATGCAGCACTTGTTTTTTACATTCGCTTATCCAGCAAATTATTGTATAATTATTTACTTACCGGTGCTACTTAATAATTGAACATGCTTTGCTTTGATATTGTTTTATAAATTCTATAACATGTTCTCAATACAAAGCCAACATTTGTACAACGTTTGTTGTACACTGATTCAAATATAAGCATCAGGGAATTTTGGAAATGTTCAGTATGCTTAAAAATCAAATGATGGTTATATTGTACTTACCAGTGTACTTTGGTTTTTAAGCACAGTATACCCACTACAAAAATGTAGACTACACCACTGAACTAAAGGCCATCGATGCCAGCCTTATTATGAGAGGGAACACAACACATAGTGAACCAAATCTAATGATCTGAACTAGAAACACCTGAACTGATGACAACAACAGGAACAGGTGTAAGTGGGCATGGTCTGAGGAGCAGAATGGATGAAGGAGAAAACTGAACTGATGACAGATGGATCAGGTAAAAATACAAGTAACAGAACATCAGAATAACACAAAAAACATAATGACCAAAACGGAACTAAAATCTGATCTCGAACATAACGAACCATCCAACAAAATATAAATATATTCTAACAGCCTCTGAATGATGACCTTTTCCTTCAAAGGTGAAGTAAACTTTTGACAACCTCTTTGTCTGTTCTGTTTAAATGTTTATAGTATTTGAGATTTAACTGCAACCCCAAAATGAACTCTGGAGATTAACTAGAAAATTGTGTTCTATTTTTATTTTTTTTATTTTTTTCATTACCATGAGTACTGCATGATTGTACTTTAGTTGAATTCTGTGTATCAATCTGTTCAACTATGTTGGAAATGTTCAGTTCAATTCAGGTTATTTACATAGCACCAAGTCACGACAGAAGTCGTCTCAGGGCACTGTTACAATGAGAGCTGGATACAGGTCATGGGTCATTGCAGCTAGCTGTTGCTGGCCGTGGGCCTCAGGCCTCCTCTCAGACCCCAGATCCACCCCCAGCCCATAAACTAAATACAGTAGAAACATTCATATACCTTATAAAAGCCAATTAGTACAAGTCATCTATCTAAGGAAGCCAGCAGATTGTGTTGAATCTTCACTTGGTCACAGTCTCCCCTCCTGAGCAAGCACAAAGGCAGCAGTGGAAAGGAAAAACTCATTTTTAACAGGAAGAAACCTCCAGCAGAACTAGGCTCAGAGGACGAGTAGCCATCTGCTTTGACTGGCTGGGTTTGAGAGAAACAGGAAGTAGAAACAAAGACAAAATGACAAGAAATATTGCACAATACTAATAGTTAAAAAGTTAAGTGGTAATGTTTTTTATTTGTATTTTATAAAATAAATTCAGGACTTGTTAAATACAAAGAGACTGTTCTGGCTGCAGATGTGATTCCCTGCATTTTCATGTTCCAGGAGAGCTGATTTATGAGATGCACTATTCTGTCTCCTGTGGCTGCCCTCTTTTCACACAGGAAGTAGGGCAGTCTCAGATTGTACAAATCTGTCACAGTGATCAGAAGCACCGTAGATGGACACTGTAACAAAAAAAAAAAAAAAAAAAAATGAGCAAAATAAAAAACCATGAGAGGAAATGAATTATGTTTAAAGAGCAGAGACGATAAGGAGCATAATGGTGTTACAATGTTCTAATGTAGAACATGTGTTTTATCACTGCCCAAAAAAAATTCAACCCCATAAACTAAAACAAAACAACCTTTGTTGAGCTTTGTGTCTACATTTTGTTTATTTGTGTGACATTTTGCTTCAGGCTCTTTGGTTTACTTGTAAAGATTTAGAAGAAAGTGTCTCACCAAAGAGTGGTTTTCATGTAATGTGTGTGTTACAGACTGAGCCCGAGATAATCAAGGAGACAAATGTTGATCATCTCATGGGTCCACGGAGGTACACATACGGGAGGGGATTTAAAGACCACTCGGAGACGTCCACTTTGAGCTCCCAGCCATCTATTGATAAAGTGCGACAGCAAATGCACCTGCTGCTGGAGGAAGCATTCAGCCTGGCTTCTGGGGGGCAGTCCACAACTGGAAGGCAATCCCACCACCACCAAAACTCTTCTGACCACTGCAACTCAGCACCACCGCCACTTGCATATGCAGACATGAGAACCAGTGTTCCAGGTACCATGAGGTCTGGGCTTGGCGGCCTGCAGTGGGTACCATCATGTGCAGCAGATGTGTATCAGTACAGTCTGCCTAAACCAGTAAGTGGGTTAAGCTTGTGCAGCTTTTCTAGTGACCCATAGTAGAGAAGCTCTCCCCTTAAATCATTTTGTCTTTTAAAGGCTTTTCGCTTCACTCAGCTCCCAGAGATGGCCTTGGGCTCGCCTCCTCCTTTACCGCCTCGCACTGGGCCCCCTCCCAAAACCTCTCTACGACGGTAAAGCTGACAAAACACAGTCACACACACAGATACATGACAATAATAAGTCGTTCATAGAAGACGACTCGTGATTCTGGCAATTCAAAGTGCTTTGCTAATTTATTAATTGATAAAGTCCTTGCAATAGCAGATGAAAAAATGAAATCTGGTTAATGCTTTAAAAATAAATAAATAAATAAAAGTAACTACACCAGAATTCATCTCATAGCACATCGTGAGACATAGAGCAATGCAACATTTTCACATTGAGCAACCACTTGGCGAGAGATCTAATGTCTAAGATCGAATCCCATTTCGTAGTATTAACCCTACCCCTACGCCTACGCTGCCCCTACCATATGGCTCTTAATTTGATGTAATAAAGAGCAGCCATTAAAATATTCTACAGCTAATTTTAATGCCCCTTCCAGAAGCCAATTCATCAGTTTTCTCCAGTTCTTTATACATAAATAAATTGTCCGTATTCCCATATACAAAGTATGTGGTATAAAACTACCGTAGTTATTGAGTCTGCAGCGTACTCTGCATATGATGTGTTCTTATGCTTGTTGTGAAAAAAATGAAGTGCATTACGCATCACACTGAACATGATAATGATTTTTTTCTTTTTTTTGGTGACAATTGGGATTTGGCAAAACAAATTATAGACACATGCAGCAATACAGACACACTTTGCCTGCTGCAAACCTTTATGACAGTCTCGGTTTAATCACATTAAAATTCATATTTAGGGACTACGAGGAGACACGTTGTGGCCAGGGTGCTTTAAGGACCTATAATTTTTTTTTTTTTTTTTTTTTTAGAATAATTTAGGGCACAGAGCTGTGCCAAGAATGTTAATGAGGCGTTCACTTTCCCACATAGGATGTGTCTGCCATCTAGTGGTGTAGTATAGCAGCAGTTTCTCATAATTTTTCACTTAATGTCTGTCCAACGTAGCTCCACGTCAGACTTGGGGCCTAAGGGAAGGAGCTCAGAAACATCTGTCGCTGAGTTGCGGAGTCAACATGAGAGCAACCCATATGGGTCAACCACTAGAGCAGCACTTTCACCCATCACTGCAGAACAGCCTGTAAACTATTCAGGTAAGCAAATATAAGAAGGCCTTAGCTTTTCAAATGATGACAGTAATCACTTTGCTTTGACAAAATTAAACTTCTTGTAATAAATTTATCCATGTATATCACAATCTTTCTTTGCCACAGGAAACCCAATAACAGCTGTGTATGCCATCCCAGCCACTAAGACTGTCTACTCAGATTATTTTGTCCCCACATCGCCCACATCCTATCACAGTCCCTCTTGGATGTCTTATCCACCAGAACCTGAGGATGTTGCACCACAATGGGCAGACTCTGTAAGCACCCCCAATACTTCTGGCCTGTGAGTTGTGCCCACAGACAAATTTAGTGGAAAAACACATCAAGATGTTATTACATTTTATTGACCATCCGACAGACAATCAAGTTCCACATATACCTTTTTTTTTTTTACCCCACAGGTCACGATTATTTCCATAATTTACATGCCCTGCGACTTATAGGCCAAAGCGACATATTTATGGATTTTTCCCCATACAGTATTTATAAACCAAATTTTGCCTGAGATATGACTGTTTTCATTCATTCTGACTGAAAACAATTGAATACTACCATTTTTTCAGCAGCTAGATGGCACCAGAGGTGTAAGGCATATCGCTGTTGCATGTAATAGGTAAAAATGGCTATAATAACAAATTCAAAAAAGTTCAAGACAAAAAAAAACAACAACAACAACAACAACAACTGGACTTTATTTATTATAATTTACTTTATACTTTTTTGTTTTTGTCTTTAACTTTTTTGAATTTACCATGTCTTCGATGACTGATAATCTCCACCAGCTATTAATGACACAATCGGCTTGCCTTAACATAGACGGCCTCCTTCATTCTGCTCGCTGCTTGGAGCAACTGTCATCAGCTTCATTTCGCTGCACCGCCCCGGTGAATTGCAGCTACTTTGAGCATTAAAGTGCATTTATTAAGTAAAAGTGCAACTGAGACACACCTTTGCTATAATTTCGAGCGAACAAAAAATTGTGTTAAATTTCGAAGAAACGCCTCCATTTTTTCCTCCCTGTCTGCGCGTCCTGGGAGCACTGAGGCAGCGAATACTTTTAATGTACAGCTGATTTGATCGTTAAAATCCTTCGATTAAGGAAACGTTCGATTGAGACAAACCTTTACTATAAATTCAAGCAAACAAACAATTGTTTTTAGGTGGTTATCTTGTTAAATTTTGAAGAAATGAACAGTGGCTCGTCCATTTGCAAGTGCATGCTTTCACAAATTGGGTTTTGAAATGCAGCTGATTTGACCGTCAAAATGTATTTATTAAGCAAAAGTTAGACTGAGACACACCTTTACTATAATTTCGAACAAACAAATAATGTTTTTAAGCATTATTCTTGTTGAATTCTTGTCAAAGTCCTCCCGTGCACGCTCCCGCTGCTGCTATTTGGCAGCTCATCGATTTTTGGCACAACACCGGCCCACATTTTTGGGTTCGACACACATTTCCAGGTTGTCAGCAGTGACATGTAACAGACACAATGCGTCAGCGGTGATGCATAATAGATGTGATGTATACGACGAAATGACATATTTATGGATTTTTCCACTTTATCAGACCTATTGGGACTAATGC
>JAVCKU010000042.1:11414073-11424397 GCA_032273985.1 Hypsolebias coamazonicus | reverse complement strand
TGCTTCCTTTAGCTAGTGTTCTGCTTCCTTTAGCTAGTGTTCTGCTTCCTTTAGCTAGTGTTCTGCTTCCTTTAGCTAGTGTTCTGCTTCCTTTAGCTTGTGTTCTGCTTCCTTTAGCTAGTGTTCTGCTTCCTTTAGCTAGTGTTCTGCTTCTTTTAGCTTTAACGTAGCAGATGTAGCGTCTTCAGCTGATTTTAGAGCTCAGCATGGACTAGATTTTGCAGACGTTGTCATTTCCCCTGTCTCTAATGTGTTTTGGCTGCTGTGTGGACTTGAGGCCAGTTCTGGTTCTTGTTCTTTGTTCGGCGTGTTGTCGTTGTGTTGACGCAAAGCGTTGAGGCTGGGTCAGGTGAACTCTGGCGGTTAATGCAGGAAGTGTGTGGGTGACTCTGGTCCACATGAAGCAGGGAGGCGTCTGTCGGCGAGCTGAATGTAATTTACTCTCAGAGGTTTTTCACACGAGGAGTTCAGTTTTTAGTTTCTGTTCAGTTGGAAAATGGAAACATTTTTTCGGTGTTGAGGTGAGTGGAGCGACCGCAGGAGGAAACTGCTCAGCTGCAGCTCCCAGTCCGCTCCTCAAACTGGTCCCGGATCAGTTTTCAGATGGGACGAGGACGAGGAGGCCAGTCTTTGAAGTCTTTCGTTCAGTTTATTAAACTGTTCAGACTTGTGGGTTCTGATTGGTTGAACAACTAAATTTTCAAAGTAAAGTTACTGTTTCGGAACATTGAACAATAAAACAGATGACTTGAAAATGACAGATTGTTTAAATGTATAAAATCTGTTTGTCACTGGTTCTTCTCTCTCCTCAGGACTCATGGCATCTCTACAGAGCACGCTCAGTAACCCCAACCTGCAGTCGTCACTAAGCAACCCCAACATCCAGTCGTCGCTCAGCAGCCACTCCTTCTCCAATTCTCTCAGCTCCACCTCCCTGCAGTCGTCGCTCAGCAATCCATCACTTCAGTCATCGCTCAGCTCCTCCCCCTCCCTGCAGTCCTCCCTCAGCAGCCAATCGCTGCACTCATCCCTAAGTAACTCCTCCCTCCAGTCAGGCAGTAACTCCAGCTACAGTGGTGGAATGGGCGGGGCTGGATCAGGCTCCTCCTCCTACACACAGTTGCTCACCGGTCAGGGCCAAACGTCACTCAGCACATCGCCACGGAGACGAGCCCAGCTCTCACCGCTCATCCTGCCCATGGGGGCGGAGTCACGGAGGCATCACTCCAAACAGTTCTCCCCCACCATTTCCCCCACTCTATCCTCCATCTCACAGGTGAGGAACACACCTGGTGTCCAAAGATCAGATGCTGGCATTCATCCACCTGCAGTTTTGATGAACAGAGAACTCGACTCTAAATAAGTAACATATTATTTTGTTATCCTGAGCTGTAAACAACCAAACAGAACATAAATTACTACAACTTGTTGTGAAGCTGGTCTGATCAGCCATGTTTGTTCTGTCATTTAAAACCAATGTTACTGACAAAATCTTCATTAAGAGGATGGATGGATGGATGGATGATAATGATGGATGGATGGATGAATGGATGATTATAGTTGGATGATTAATGGATGGATGGTTGATTGATGGATGGATGGATTGATGAATGAATGATGATGGATAATTGTTGTATGGATAGATGGATTGATGATTGATGGATGGATGTTTTTTGAATGGATGATTATGGATGGATGATTGTTGGATGGATGGATGATTATGATGGATTGATAAATGTATGAATGATGATGGATGGGTAATTGTATGGATAGATGGATTGATGATGGATAGATGGATGTTTGTATGGATGATTGATGGATGGATGATTATGGATGGATTGATGAATGAATGATGATGATGGATGGGTAATTGTATGGATAGATGGATTGATGATGGATGGATGGATGGATGGATGGATGGATGGATGGATGGATGATTATGGTTAGATGATTAATGGATGGATGAATGGATTGATGAATGAATGATGATGTATTGTTGTATGGATAGATGGATTGCTGATTGATGGATGGATGTTTGTATGGATGATTATGGATGGATGATTGTTGGATGGATGGATGATTATGGATGGATTGATAAATGAATGAATGATGATGGATAATTGTTGTATGGATAGATGGATTGATGATTGATGGATGGATGATTATGGATGGATTGATGAATGAATGAATTATGATGGATAATTGTTGTATGGATAGATGGATGGATGATGGGCAGTCTGATTGATTGATTGATTGATTAGACAGCAGCTTACACTGCCTGGCCTAAATAAAAGTCTCCGCCTGGATTTAACTAACAAACAGGTAGAGCCTCCTGCTGGATCATGACTGCACGGGCGATTGTTTCAGCTGCAACAAGTTCTTTAACCCAACTGGTGCAATGAGTTGCTTCTCATGTCTTCAACAACCATGTGGACAGACACATGGTGTGGACGTGGAAAAGATGGAAAAAGATGGAAAAGATTTGGGGAGTGGTGGCGCAGTGGTTAGACGGTGGGCTTGTGATCGGAAGATTGCAGGTTCAAACCCCGGTACCGACCACATCAAAAACTGTGGGTGGAAAAAGGTGAAACACCCACACCTGCCTCCACCCTCACTCGCCCCACCCTGGGCCCCTGAGCAAGGCCCTTAACCCCCACCATCTGCTCCCTAACAGGTCTCTCTTGAAAACGAGTTCTCGTGTCTCAATGAGACTAACCTGGATAAATAAAGGTTAAATGAAAAAAAAAAAAAAGCTTTGCTTTAACGTTTAATTCTTGTTTTGTGATTTGTACATCTGTGGGTTAGTATAACGTTGAATTAAAGGCCGTATGTCTCCTTTAAACATATATGAGGGTAATGTTCCTGAGAGATCCAATAAATATGTGTCTGTTTATGATTTTTCAGCTGAGTTAACTTTAACAAATGATTTAATAGTCTTTAAAATGACAACAGGATTTCTTGATAAAGCCAGCACTGTTTTTTTTTTTTTTACACTTCTATTTTAATATTCACTAATTAAAAAAAAAAAAAAGTTAAATGTATTAAAAATTGTTTCCACCCTTCGTGCAACAGACCCGTCTGACAGGATCGGGGTTTGGCCTTCATGAGCACGCAAGGGCGGTGTCCAGGCAACGGCCTTCTGCGATTTAGCAGCTCGTATGATCATCCGCAGTGACCAGCGGAGCTTGGAGCCCACAGAGCATGCAAGACTGGGATCCTGAGCCCGAGTCGGCATTAGACCACTGTGTTGTCATTATTGTTTTTTAAATATTTAAAATAGATCCAGCCGCTGCTCCCAGTTCAGAGAAATTGCAAATGGCAGATCTGTGTTTTGAAAAATTTCTGAACGATCCAGTGACTCCTCCCTGACCAATCAGTGACCAACAGTGCTCTGACGTCACGTTTGGTACCTGCTTGGCCCAATCAGAACCATAGAGCTAAGGTGAACTATCCACACCTGCCTCCACCCTCATTTGCCTCACTCTGGGCTCTTGATCAAAGCCCTTAACCTCCACCATCTGCTCCCCTGGGCACCCTAGTTGGCAGCTCCCTACTCCACACAGAGTGCTGTGGTAGCTCAGTTGTCTGTGCTTGCGTCAGGAAAAGCATAAGGATTTATGTACACATGTACATTAAGCATCTTTTGTTTGCTGTACAATTACCTCAAGCTACTCTATGTACTTGTCCCATTTGAAGAAAATCTTATATTATAGGCCTACCAGCACTCTTCATGCAACTTAGTTCGCTGTGGTGACCCCTAACACAGGGATCAGCCGATACTATATACAGTATGTGAAAAATGTATTGCATATGGACACATCCATCCTTCCATACAGCCATCATCTATACCTGCTTCTTCATTTTGGGGTCACAGAGGGTCACTGGTGCCCATATCCATCCAGCGCTGTGCTAGAGGCGGATACAACCTGGACAGTTTGCAAGTCCATCACAGAACCATATGTGCACATGTCTACATCAACTTTATCCCAGTCACTGTTTCACCAAGAATTGAAATCGTTGGTTGTGAAGATGACATGATTTTGTAATCAAAACATAATTTTTGACTTATGTTCTCCTCAAATGACAATCACATTTTTTAATGGCTTTAGACAATATGGCTTTACTTCCATACTGTCTGTGTGGCCCAAACTCAAAGCAGTGAATAATAAAGCAGACTCTCACACTTACACTGAGCTTTTCGCTGCTTTTGTGTTTCACCATGTAATACTCTAAAACCACTCGGAGGGGTTCTAAAGCGGATATATTTGATAAGCTACGTCTCTTCTGGGTAAAAAAAATGTACAGAGTGCGTGGGCATGAAGGGCGTCGTGTGTTGTGAGCACTGCATCAAGAAAATGTTATTATATAAATGGACTATGCACGACAAAGACTCCGATATTATCATAATTAAAAGTGAACCGCACCATATGGTGAGAGAGAAGAGCTGCACATAAACAATCAAACTGAAAGCCTCTCAATGAGCAGAAATACATGAAATGCTCATTTTTCAGCCTCAAGAACTGACAAACTGAATATACACTTTTACATAACCTTCTCCTCTCCTCATCTAGTTTGTGAGTGAATGCCTGGTCAGTGCCCTGGGCCTGTTAGGGGTCTACTGTATGCTCCAGGAATAGGCCGGTCACGTGGGTGCTCTGTGGGATCTGTTCCCCAGGCAGGAAGCTGTTATATGGTTACAGTTATTTTTGTTGTCCATCTGGGGATAGTTTTTACTGCACTCCAGAGGATCAATAATCATCATAAAAGGACTGCCTCACCCAGTGCCCTCTTTGAGCAGGACAGTACATGAGTGTTCGCAGGTTAGGGGAGGTTTGTGCATCAGTGCACACACGTGTGCAAATGTCAAGTTTTATCTGTGTTGAGATCTAAGAGCGACGCTGCAAGAGTTTTGGATTTTTGTGTGCTTAACTTTTCTTGTTGGTTTTCATTGTAGTGTGACCGTGCGTGCGCGTGCGTTGTCTAAGCGATACGTGGCAGGGCGTTAACGCACAACAAAATGGTGCGTTTTGAAGAAATTCTGAAAATTGCGAAGCAGCTTTGTTCGTGAGAGGAAGTGAGCTGGAGGCACTGCGGTGTGCGACTCTGTGAGGTGTTTTCAAAAGTGTTACACAGTTTGATAAAAGAATTTGACCACAACCTGTTTTTGTGCCTGTTGTAACCTCAGATCTGCTACCTAATTGACCTGCCGTGTCTCACTGCTCTCAAGTGTCCTTTTTTTCTGTCTGGAAGGCAACACCACGTCCCGGTGTGTGCCGTGTTTACTGAGTACGTCCGTCTTTCTTTTGGGTTCTCTACTAAACACATCATGTGTGCCACTGCAGACCTGAAGCTGCTCTCAGCCTCGGGGACTCAGAGAGGAGGTCCTGTAACGAAACAGGCAGCGGAAGCCGTCTCGTTGCTAATTGGTTCCTGTGTTCTTGGTGCACAGAGACGGTGTCAGCACTTTCTCTCCCTCTTCCCTCCTTTTTTCTTATTTTTTATTTATTTTATTCTTCTGTGTCTGCCATCCAAGGATACTGCAGGTTTGACATCCCTTAAGGACACATGTCTGAGCTAATATGTGTATTACTGGATGCTTGTGTGTGTGTGTGTGTGGGGGGGGGGGATCCTGTTGAGAGTTGTTAAAACATATATCAAATAAAAAATGATGAATCAATGTAAAATATTAACTATATTTACTATATGGACTTATGCTTCCCTCATTGTGAGTATTCCACTCAGTACTTCCAGACTTTTCAGTTATTGTTTATTTGTTATATTTTTATATCTCCGTGTGCAGAGCAGATGAAGGTCACAGTGTAAATCATTCTATATCCCCTTCCCCTGAATGTGCATCAGCACTCTTCTACGACGGGGTAGGTGGACTCCAATGTGAGTAATCACAGCTTGTAGGAGTCTGAACACTGTGATGTGTGCAGATGCTTCCTCTGTGAGCGTGTGCAACCTTTCACACTGTGAGAGAAGATGACTGTGAAGTGCATCCCACTGCGTTACAGTGGACTTGAACATACAGGCCTCTTCCTGCTTTGATCACCGATTAGGCCTCTGAACAGCCACAGCCCAATGCTATGTGTTTTTCACTGCAGGATGTCCTCTAAGACACAAACTTTGATGTTGTACAACGATGAAGTGTTGTCCACGACACTGTCATGTCCCTGTCTGCAGGGTAAATGCTGTACACTGTTAGCTGTCTTCCAGTAAAACAAATTTGAATGACTCAAAGGGAAGCAAAACCATATTTTGTACACAAAAACAGGAAGCATCGTCTTATTGAGAAATAATTAATGTTTAACGTAAACCTATAAGATGTAACAGTTTTTCGTTCTTTATTTCCCTTTTCTGTTTAAATAACCTGAAAGTATTTGAATGTTAGACCACACGGGGCTAGTTCCCATGATGGTGAACTCTAAAACTGTATAAACACAGAAAGAGTGTTCAGTGCTCAAACAATTAGGGCAATACTTTTTAGACATTAACTTGACATGATTGTACCATTTGGCTACATGCAAATGCTAAAGGAGTCATGAAGAAAAAAAAAACATATTGTATTTCTCAGATAAAGTAAATGTAAATATTTCTTTATGATGCTGCATATTCCACAAAACACTGCAACTCTCTGTTGAGACAAAGCGTTACACAAGACTGCAACTTTTCAGATGGATTGTTTCCCGTGAGACGTTGTGTGTGACAGAACCTTGTCTCCTGTCACAGTCTTTAAATCGCTGTGGTCGCCATCTAGCCAGTCGACTCCAGAGATGAGCTCCTTTGTGAGGGTGGCAGTCCCGACTCGGCCCCTTCTCTGCCCCACTGCATTAAACATTGATGGAGCTGTTAAAGAAGGCTGGAGCCTGTCTTATACTGTGGTCTGGCCCTTGACTATGGGAAGTCTCTTCTTTGGCTGCAATCTGTCTCCTTTCAACTTTGTTCCACCCTTTTCCAGTTTGATAACGTTTGCTACCACTGTGGTTGAACAAGGCTGTCTGCAGCAAGTGCTGCTCACTATGAGGAGGCATATAGAAATCTCAAGAAATGAGACTGATAAGTGTCTGCTATAGCGGCTGCCTGTGGTCACTTGCACAATAGTTAGAGATGACTTCCTGGAAATGACTCTCTGTGTGTATTTGATTCCTGTATTGTGCATTTATGTTATGCATTATGACTTACCACAGAGCACAGCTATGTGAGAGGAAGTGGTAGGAGAGCCAAGACGGTGATACGTTTTTTCCTTTATCAGTGAATATGTGCATGCGTGTTTCAGTGCTGCAGAATACTGCGTAACCAATTCTTGGCATGTCTGTCTCTCTTTTTTTTAACTGTAAATAAACGTTGACCTAATTTATATAAAAGACAAAAAAAAAAAATGGCATGAAAGTAACTGTAGTGCAAACTTACTGCACATCAACACAAATACCTGAACTCTGTTCATTTGTTAGGCCACCAGAACAGCATCCATTCACAATAGCAAGTGCAGTGGTTTGAGCTGTTGCTTCTAAAAAAAAAGAATGCTACAGGATCACCTCCTGGCATGGGACGTTTCTGGGTGCATCCAAACAAGATTAAAAGCAAAAACAACTGGACTTTATTTGTAACTGAAGTCGTTTCGCTTCTCATCCAAGGAGCTTTCTCAATTCAGAGAAACAAGTGTGGGATTCAAGTAAAGGCTCCCACATACTCGGGTGTACTGTGTGTACTCTGTGAGCGGCGCAGACACTGTGCGCACTGTGCGCAGACGGTTGAGCCTTCATACTCCATCGTGCACCCTGATGGCCTGCAGCCCAGCTCCGCAGGCAAGGGACGTTTACCTTGGGAACAAATTGAGGTAGCTGAATGGTCATTTGCTGACATGCCTACATGATTGATTGACAGGTCACAAAAAACAAAAAAAACAAACAAAAAAAAAAAACCGAGATATGCCAGCTGTCCTGGGTAGACGCAGCTGGCTGCCCAGGAACAGCGTCAGTGGTGTTCTGTCATTATTATTAACCTTTATTTAACCAGGCAAATCCCATTGAGATCACAGTTCTCTTTTACAAGGGAAGCCTGGACCTGAAGGCAGTCTAACATGCATGTTTTTGGTCTGTGGGAGGAAACCCGAGTACCTGGAGAAAACTCATGCAAGCACGAGAAGAACATGCTAACTCCACACAGAAAGACCCCCAGGTCCAACAGGGGATTGAACCCAGGACCTTCTTGCTGTGAGGCATGTGAATGCATCAAATATAAACTTGGTTTTATGTACTGTACTTAAAGAAAAAAGTGTAACATTTAAGACTTTTAGCTGTAATTTTGCTGAATTTAAAGTCAGGTCGTGAGAGATTAGGTACAGAACAGGCTGTAGGGTGAGTCCTGTGCAAGAACCTGACAGTAAATAAGTATCTGAAGTTAAACTTTATTATTATTAAACTTGAAGCTTTAAAATGTGTCACTCATCATCAGACCACTGAGATTAACCAAACCAGAAACATTATTGAGAAATGCAATGTTTTGGGAAATATACTCAAGCTACAAGCAAAGGACAGTGAGAATGTGTCTGTAAACTGACCGTCGTAGTGCAGTCTCCCAATGTTATTGTTCATCTTGTCCAGGAACTGAGAGTTCAACAGGTCCATTCTTAGCGTTTACTCCTACAGGCTAGTTGCTAACATGGATGTTAGCATGCTACACCGCCAAACAACCAGGTATATATCTTAAAGAGGACAAAGTTAAGACAAGTTAGCGAACAAAGATAAAAAAAATCGTGAATTTTGTTTGCATTAATGGTCCTTCAACAGTAATAAATACAGAGAAAACGACAGGGGTATTGAGTGACACCTTACTACGACGAACACGGGCTAGCAGCGCCGCTAACTGAGCTAACAAGCTAAAAACGTTAGCTTGCACAAGCTAGTAGTTTTAGCTACATATACAGAAGCTGCACTTTAAATGTATAGTAGCGGTAAACTACAACGCAATTATAGTCGTTAAAACAAATAGCTGTTTAGGTCAGTACATCTACGAAGTAAAAGGCTAACTTTAGCTCGGTGAGTCCACCACAACGTTTCTTAAACCTCTTCGATTAAAAGAAAGTGGTTCACCCGGCAGTCAGGGCAAATGCTGGTTTGCTCACTTAGCTGAGCTCTAAAGATCCACACACACAGAGTAAGATGTACTTACTTGTTCGACAAAATTGGGGTTACATCAACAATGTGGTTGGCTCAGTTAGTTTGTTCTGTAGTTTCTCATCAGGACAGGAGGAGACATCAAACAAAGAGGAGCCGAGCAGTCCTAGCGGCCAGACGAGGCGAGTCAACCGGATATAGATGAAAACAACATAAAGGTGCATTTATTCCACATAAACACTTTCCTCTTAACTCACTGACTGCGCATCTAATAACATGTGGGCTAAAGTTGGTTATGTATTATTCAGGGTTAAGCAGTTAGCAGCTCTGGGGCCACTCACGTCACTTTGGTCCCTCTGCTGGGCCTCTTTACATATACATACTGTATTTAAATGTTAATCACAATATACTGTAGTCTAGTTTTAGCCAATGCAAATGAAATCTATGTGATGAACTTGTACAAGTAATGAAAGGGGACAACAAATATTGATCCCTTTGTATAACCATTGGAGGCACTCGATTATTCAACATTATTTCTGAAAAGATGCCTGAGGAATGAAGAAGTGTGCTGGTGCCAGTTTTTAGGAACGAGGGTGATGATGCTCCCACAAGCACCTGCAGATGATGGATGCTGTCTATCATGGTGCACTAAGATTCATAACTGGCTGTGATTATCATACCCACCACTGCACCCTGTATTTACTGGTTAATTGGACAGCAACATCACGCAGACTCTCCTACTGGTGCATTTTCATCTTTAAATCACTTCTTGGTCTGCTGCCTTCATACATCTCCTCCTACATGCTAGACGGAGCTCCTCAGACAGATTACACCTGGGCTCTGGTTCCTGTTGTCAACCGGGGAGGGGGGCAGCCGGTGCGCTGCCTCTCCCTCCCCCACCTACGTGCGCGCGGGGTGAATCATCACAACCTGCAGCTGCTGGACAGAGCCCCCCGGATGGATTCTGTCACCCCCGCTCCATCTCATGTTCACATGGCCCTGGTTAATGTTAGATCGCTAACAAGCAAGACCTTTATTCTGAAGGATTTCTTCACCTCCCGTGGTCTGGATTTTTTATTCTTAGCTGAAACTTGGTTAACTTCCGGTGAGTCCAGTGCTTTTTGTGATCTCTTGCCACTGAACTGTTCTTTCTTCAGCTCTCCCAGGACGACAGGTCGTGGAGGAGGAATAGCAACTGTTTACAG
>JAVCKU010000042.1:11097835-11111286 GCA_032273985.1 Hypsolebias coamazonicus | reverse complement strand
AACCTGCCTAAATAAAGGTTGAATGAATATATTTGCAATGGAAATGACAGGGAACTGCTAAAACTAGTCATTTTTTGTTGTGGATATAACATCCTATAATATTCAGTTTTATGTTAGTTTTTTTTTTTTTTTAATTTTTTTTTTTTTCTCAAAGCTTGAAAGAGCCGCATGTGGCTCCAGAGCCGCAGGTGGCTGACCACTGGTCTAACCTGTATAAATAAAGGTTGAATGGATTTGAACTGTCCCTTTAAGGCCGTAGACTGTAGTTCCCAGCGAGAACCGGCAGAGGGCGGTAATACAGTTTCAAATGATGCAAACTGCGGTCAAGCTCCAACGCAGAAGAAGAAGGATTCCTTCATCGGAGTCGAGGGAAGTTATGCCCTCGTTCATTCAACGCTGTTGTTTCTGCAACAACCAAAGGTCTGTCAACACAGAAACATGGCCGCCTCTGCGACGAACACAAATAACAACAACGACACGACGAAAGACTGTCTGAGCTGTCACAAAGAGTCGCAGTGTCTGGAAATCATAAAACCGAGCATCACGGAGCTGACCAAAGAAGTGAGGACGAACATCCTCTGCACGGTGGAAGGATGTGGCAAGATTCTCCCCAACACACCTGCGCTCAACATGCACCTGGTCAAGTCTCACAGAGTAAAGGTAACTGCTCGTTAAACAAACCTTCTTCTGATTGTTTGTCGCGGACGGAACTGCCATGCTAGCTTGGCTAACGAGGGGGTGGAAAACACGTAAAAACTGAAAAAAATAAAAATAAAAAGTCATCCTAGCTTCATAGTTTTCATTTGCAAAAAGTTTTATTTGGCTTTTATACGTGAAAGGTTTAATAGTAATAACAGTATTGTCCAAACTAGCTAACTAGCTTCACGTGCTATTCTCATTTTTCCATCATGCTTGTCTGGAAGCGCTTAGAAAAGATAATTAAAAGCTCATTAAAAGTCACATCACAAATTATATGAATGTTTTTAAACACTGCAACTGTAACTTTTTAGTACAATTCTGTCTTAGTTGTTTTAGTCTTGAGAAATAATTCAATTTAAGTTTTGCTTATGCATAAAATTAACATATTTTATATTTACCGTTCTGCTTTCTAGCCAGTCTGATTGTAGACCAAATTACAAAATAAAACAAAGGTTGTAAGCTCAATCATACAGGTAGATAACAACAAAAAAAGTTAAATTGTGATACCTGGACCAGTTTTTTTAAGTGAGGCACGTTTCGTCCCCCATCCATAGGACTTCCTCAGTCTCCAACCAGATCTGTCCCATAGGTAGTGCAAAGCACACCCATCCAAAACAATCATTCATCATGTACAACAATCAAATGTTTCCAACTTGCGCTTCACTGCTGAAACCCATCAGTGAAGACCACCTATGGGACAGATCTGGTTGGCAGGCCGTAGACTGAGGAAGTCCTCTGGATGGGGGATGAAATGTTTCTCACTCAGAGAAACTGGTCCAGATCAGATGACACAATTTAACCTTTTTTTTTGTTTTAGACCAAATACTTAAGAAACCCAACTTGTTAAGGTTGCACGATATTATCGGCATGGTATCAGTATCGGCCAATATTCGCGTTAAAGTTCAATATCGGACATCAGCCATCCCATTAAAATAACGCACTGATATAAAATGCGCTGTTTTTGCCTGCCCGATCCCACGGCGGAGAGGAAAATTCACAATTTTGGCAGTGTGAAAGTTTTATTTTTCGTTGGTGAGGATGTCCGATTCCAAACATTTATGGACTACGTTGAGCCTTGCTACATCGTCCACAGTCAGAGATATTTTTCCGACGTAATGTTACCCGAGTTATAAGCCGTCATTTCCGATGTCATTGAGAAGCTAATAGCCGATAGCACGACTTGTTGGGCGAGTTTTACCACAGACATTTTGACGTTGTGTTAGCCCCGTTAGCATGATTAGTCTTACGGCACAATGTATAGACAAAAACTTTGAACTTAAAAAGGCTGTCCTTCATGCAGAGGATCCCACACTGCAGCTAGGAACCTGGAACAAACCTCCACAAGTGAGACAGCATTGCAGGTAGTTAATGCTAAATAACATTTAACACTTTTCGTTAAATATAAGTCAAAGTGCTATGCATATCATATGGCTGTTACTGAATATAAGTCACCCACTCTTACAGCTGTTGCACAATTTTTGTAGCAAATAAGCCTAAATAAGAGGGCTATGTTCTGACAAAGAACGTATATCGGCATTGGTTATCGGCCGAATACGTTTTTATATATCATATATCGGCCAAAAATCCAATATCGTGCATCCCTAGTTTATGCCAATTATTACTAAATTCTATAATGAATCTGATTAACCATTTCACTGTTTTCACTGCTATGGCAAAACAAATACGGTACAACATAATTTGATAATAGTGTATATTTAATCAGTGAACAAAATGATCAGAAAGTAAAAACTAGCCCATCATATTAAACTTAAGGCTGCCACTTGAGATGCAAAGCGGGTACTTTTTAAATGTGCTAAGCATATTTAAAAGACAGATTAATTGCTTTCTTGCAGTGGAAGCAAACAAAGTTTTTGGACTCAAGTCTTAACTGGTATCTCTGTCCTCATTGGACGGATCTTTTCTGTGGGAGGCTGTAATTCACTGTCTCCCCTTCATGAATGAAGTTCTTCACTAGCTAAAGCTGTCTTTTGTCCCACATTGACTAAGCTCGTTGTTTAAAATAGGTGAATGTGAGAATTTGAATTAGCTCTTAGTCAGTGTGGTCGGAGAAGATTGTTTACAGACCCATTAAACTCGCTGTTTTTAAAATGTGATTTAAAGCTGTGTTTTCAAAGTTTTAGGTTTAGGCCAGACATGTTTAAATGCAGGTGAAAGCGTTACAGATTTTTTTTTTTTTCAATACTGTCCATATATTATTATTTATTACAAGTTATGTACTACAATGCATTTAGTTATTTTGCACAGTTAGCATAAAGTCTGCAGCGAGAGAAAGCAACAAACATTTTATAGTAGAAGTCATGGACATATCAGTCCCCTGCTCTGTGAACAGGGTTGCCAGATAAACATAATTACATGTTTTTAATCCCCTCCTTTTCTCTATTCTGCACACATGTTCACAAAACACAACATATGTCTCAACTTACAACACCTTCTCTCAGCACATGTATTATCATTTTAAAGCAACAGTACAATAGTTGTTCATTGCTTATCTGGCAACCCTGTACTGTGAATTTGCTGTTAGCTCTGGTAATTATACTCCAGTGGTGACAAAGTGATCAAATCTTGGAAGGTCTCACTTACTTCTGAATTAATGAGACCAGTCTGCAAGAGAGTGGTGTTGAACACTTGATCTGTTATGTACACTTTAACACTACCATACTGCATCACTGCACATCAATAGGCTATTTTCTGATTTATTCTTTATGCTTTTACCACTTATTTCTCACTGAAGTGCATATTTATTTTCCATTCACGCTAACAGTTCTGTACAGACTTCTTTCATCCAACAAATGGGATTGTTTTCACTTGCTTGTTAGCTGTATCTCAGTCCATAACCTTTTACCAGCATGGAGAAGCCAGTAGAGACCATTACTCTTACTTATCACTGTGATGTCCCATTTCTCAAAGGGAAAAACGTGATCTCGGCAATCACTGGTTAAAGGCTGTGGAGCAGCTCTGCTTTAACAAGGACAATGAATCTCAGCTTGCTTTTTCAGCTGCTTGCTGATAACAAATAATGTCTTGACATAAAGTAGGCCTCAGGATACGACCGTGTGACTGTGTAGCTGTGGTAGTTTGCAGAAACGTAATGTTTCCAAGCTGCGTCTGTTAATTGCTAATTCATTTGATGGAGCAAAGGGGTTTTAGATAATTAGCCAGTGTGGTTTTGTCTGTTTCATAAAGTGCAAAATGCGTTCAGTAGAGCTGCTGTTTTCTGACGCAAGGTTTATGTGAACTTTACACCAAAAGCACACATTTTCACTAATATGTAAAACAAATATAACATTTGCACAATTCTTCTTGACTTGTGATTATGGGAACCAAGACTTTAATATCTTTGTTTTGTTGTCTTTTTTCCATTTATTTATTTATTTTTATCTGTGCTGTCATGGACACCTTTCAGGACTGTATTGTCAATCCCACAGTCCGAAAGGAGATGAAGGGCTCGCAGAAACTTTACTGCTGTCCCATTGAGGGCTGTCCAAGGGGCCCTAACAGACCTTTCTCCCAGTTCTCGCTGGTTAAGCAAGTAAGCATTTTCTTTATTGAAATGCTGTGATTTATTTGCCTGTTTGTACTTCCTAAAATACCATTTCAAATGTGTCCAAGCATTTTTGCAAAGCTGACATGCACTGAAAGACAAGAATAAACTTTCCTTAGTGTGTTTGAGGTTGACACGGTGGATCAGTTCGTAGAGTTGTTGCCTCTCAGCGAGAAGGTCGTTGGTTCAAATCCTAACCTGGGACATTTGTGGATGGAGTGTGCATGTGTGGGGTTTTTCTGGGTACTCCAGTTTCTTCCCTCAGACCAACAACTTGCATGTTAGGCTGATTGGTAACAAGATAGAAAGGTGCTATATAAATACAGTCCATTTATAACACCCGACAGTGTCGCTTATAAAATAAAATCGGTATTGGCCAAAGTTGGAATTGGCAGGTCAGACTTTTTAGAAATCAGTGATCGGCCAGAAAACTGCAATCAGTGCATCCCTAGACACAGTAGAACTGTTTCAAAAATGTAATGCACCTCTTATATAAACTGTACCAAATACAGTATTTGTTTGTTAAAGTAAAAGCAAAAAATACATTGAAATATTATACTGTTTATTTCCGTTCTGCCATGCGTACATTGTTCAGACATCAAGCGGTTTCTAAACAGTGTGAAGAAATGTTCACATTTTACGCATTTCTACAATGAAATGTAAATGCGATTGAACCAAATGCAAAAATAAGGCGTGTTGCTTTTATCAGATTCCATGGCACAAAGGCAAAGATTTTTTTTCAGCTCTTAATTCACTGAAATCTGTAATAATGACGTATTCTAGTTGTGCTTTCAAGCTGTAATATTTTGAATGCATCAGGCATAACATTAAAAGTACTTGCCTAATATTTTGGTAGGTCTTCCTTAATATACCAGAATCTCTCAGACTGGGGTCCTCCGAGTTGTGGGGTGGATTCTCTTTGGATCAGGTCTGGTGATGTCCAGTCTGAAGGAATACAATCAAATTGGGATTTTTGAAGTCCAAGCTAATTGCTGCGCGTGAACATCAATCTGTTCCTGAGCAGGTTTTGCAGCATGGCAGGGCATGTAAGTTAACAAGGGATGGTTGATATCATCAGGCAGTCCTGTTGCCATGAGAGTGTTTGCTCAGTAGTGGTGTGTAGGTGGGTGGTATCTGCATGAATGCCATAATTCAAAGTTCCTTAACAAAACATTGTTTAGTGTTGTAATAATGATCATTGGTCTTTTCTGTCAGTGTTTGGTGTATATATATATCTATATAGATATGTATTTTTTAGTTTTTTCCCCTTTTCATTTGTATTTTAGCACTACATGAAGATGCATGCAGAGAAAAAACACAAGTGCTCCAAATGCAGCAATGGCTACAGTACACAATGGGACCTAAAGAGACACATAGAAGACTGTGGGAAGACCTATGAGTGTACGTGTGGCTGCCCATATGCAAGCAGGGCTGCCTTGTTGTCACACATCTACAGGACAGGTCATGAAATTCCAAAAGAACACAGGCATGTATACACGAAACATAGCTTGATTAAGCTCTTGCATTTTCTTGCTGAAACATATTATTGACTTTTATACTTCTGGGTTTTGTTTATTTGCAGAGTTCCTCCAGTAAAAAAGCGAAAGATAGAGAAACATTTAAGTGATTCAGAAAAAGTGAAGGTTAACAATTCAGTTCAGATTAAGCCTTCTACTAAGGACTTAGACACAGCTCACCCTTCTGATTCAACTGTATACATCCTAGATCCAGCTAAACAGCACTCCAGTTCTCACAAGAGTCTTCAGAAGTTGCTCCTACCAAAGCCCAAAATGGCTTTGGTCAGCGTGCCTGTGATGCAGTTGGCACATCTGCCAGTCCTCCTTCCATCTGCAGAAAGTGGGACTCTGAGGTCTGTAGTTCTTGCAGTAGACAGCCATGGTTCGGTCAGCACACTTCAGCTCTTGCCACAGACCTCAGGAGCAGTGGTACCCCAACTTGATGGGAAAAGTTTGACTTTTGAAAATAGCATGGCCACTTCCCTCTCTATTCAATGTTCTGTTAGCACTGGAGTACAGGTCAGTCAGGACTCTGTGAGTTCAGATGAATCAACCAATGGTGTGACAGGACCACGAGGAAGGAGCACCTCTACCAACATTCAGACGGACAAATCCTACTTGTCAAAAATGCCCCCAGGGGGTGTAGTTGGGGAGGAAATAGGGTTGTATTCTATGGGGGCTGAGTCTTCAATTTCATCTTGTTCCCAAACAGACATCAGCGTGAGTGCCCAAGTCCTTCTGCCAGTTAGTGTTGAAACCCAGACAATCTTCTCCCAAGCCAAATCCACATCATCTGTTGGAGCTCAGACAGACGGCCAATGCCTGAGCCAAGATACGTGCCCCTCCTCACCTATGCTCCCATACAATACCAGACAGACACAGACATACTTTGCCTTGCCACAGTTAGAGGACAGGGCTCAGGACCAGGCTATTATGTGCTCTGATCTTTTTGATAACGAGCCTCTTAGTGTTTCTACCCAGACCGCCCCTGGTATAAATGACCACTTTAGTTCTGCAGGAAGAAATGTATATGAAGACTCTAAATCTTGTATGTGCTTCGGTGTGCAGACAAGCGAACTTGGTGCAAACAACATGGCAGATAACCAGACCCAAACAATGACGCTGTTAAATGACCTTGAAAACATTCTGTCCAGCAGCATGTCAGACCACCAGGTCCTCACAGAGGCCTCTGCAGGCTGTGGGTCAGGTCCGGGCTCCGTTCAGGAGCAAAGCAACGGAATAGAATTTGACTTTGAAGAGTTCCTTAATTCTGTGAACATTCAAACGCAGACAGAGGAGAGTGAGCTGGGCGTACTGGGTGGTGACACACCGCTAGAATCTCTGGACATTCAGACACAGACTGATTTCTTCCTCATGGATGATCTGGACCAAAGTGAGGGGCAAAGTCGAACCCAAGCCAGTGACCTCGAGTTATTTGACACGCAAACTCAGACTGACCTCAATTTCCTACTAAATGCTGGAAGTGGCGTGCCCTTGAGCATCCTGAGACATTCAAGCTTTTCAATTAGCACAGAGTCTTCGGATACTGAAACGCAGACAGACCTCCCTGCGTTCGCCACAGGTCCCTCCTCACACACAAATGTAGGTCAAGGTGAGCCTGCGAGGATGCTGAACAGCACAGAAACTCAGACTGTAACCAGCCCATCAGAAGGCCTGGGGCAACTCTTCCTTACCAGCAACGAAACACAAACTGTCATGGATGACTTCTTGTCAGCAGACCTTGCGTGGAATATGGAGTCGCATTTTAGCTCTGTGGAAACCCAGACGTGTGAGGAGCTTTGTGCTCTCTTCCAGCAATCTGACAAACCCAACAGCTGAAAGTCTCTTAGTGAGTCTTATAAGTAACTATCTGTTTGAGCATTCCACTTGGGTATAACATCCAGAGCATTTCCAAGCATATATCCTGACAGCTTTGCAGCACTTTATTAGCTCAGTGGGCATGATTTATTAGCTCCTGTAACCGTTTACATTTTTATTTGCACACAAATGAACGTTGTATGTGTCTTGTCTGAAATGCCACATGTTTATTTTGGTGTATAATTCCATTTGGTCTTGCTAGAAATTCAGTTGTAAAATAGTTTTTAGGCAGTTGCCTTTGTTTTTTTTTTTTTTTTAATTAACTGCATCTCAACTGTACAGTCAAAATTGTACAATTCGTTTACGTAAAAAGCATGCATGGATTCTTAAAAGAGGTCTGAAGCGTCATCCTGTCTGATGGCCGCATCTTCAGTGTTAAAAAAAAATTACAAATTAAATCCTGCAACCTCTGAAGTGGGTGGAAAGCCTGACCAGGAGAGGATGTTTAGGTTATCCAAACTAAGCCTTTCATAATATAACAAGCTGTTGCTCAGAAGCGTTATATTACATCTGAACTTTAGAGAAAACGTTGTGGCACAAGTAAAAATGTTTGTCTCTGTTCTTGCACAGCATTCATTTAAATGTTATTGTGAAGTCTTGTTGTGGGGAAATTATATTTTTGTTTTTTTTGCTTCTAACTGATCAGTCCAAGTCAGTAAGTAGGTTTGGCTGTTAACAACTTTTACTTATTTATTAGCTGTGTGTAAGTGTATACTGCAGCAGCACGCGGTGCTGAATGGATCAGCAATGACGTGTCACTTGGTATCAAAGGTAGAATTAACTCTGTTACTTCGTTCTACAAGCAAACCTAGAGCCATAAGCCTTGTTTATTTGTTCTTTTTTATTTTGTTTTTTTTTTGGTGCCTTATTCCAAGTATTAATTTTAGTTCTGGTTTAAATAAGTTGCTGCTTTAAATTAATAGCATTAAGTTTATTCTGAAAAAGTTGTATTTTTTTTTTATCTGAAGAAACGTTCATATCTGGTCCTTAAGTTGCATGTTAAATCTGTTTTTGTCTTCGTGTTTTCAACATGTTTGCATGAAAGTCTGAAAAGTTCTTAGTTTTTTATTATTATTTTTGAAGTATTTATGTTCTGTCACATGAAGTGATTGCTATGCATCATATTAGAATCTTGTTGATTCCCTCTCATTAGTTTTATGGAGGTGTTTTTATGTTGAAACATTTGTGAAAACTGAAGAATGTACAGAAAATAACACTGTATTCATATATTAGTTTTTTTTTTCACCATAACCAGCTTGTTAAAGGATATTTGCCTCATTAGTTTCTTTTTTTTTTGTACACAACCTAAACTGTAATATTTATTTCTTTGAGATTTTCACTGCTTTGGTTTTTGAATTCAGAAAAGATATTGCTGCTTCCTGCAGGTTTAGTGCAACAGCAAACTGCCTTTCAAACAGAAGTGTAAAAGTTTTGTTGGTCTTAATTGTAGTTATTTTTTTATCTCCCTGTGAGAGAATGCATGCACAAGATTTGTCAAGCAGAATTTAATTTCAGTTGCCTGTATGTGTAAAATTAACGGTTGCCTTGATTACTTGTTGGAGCGATATTACAGAAGCCAATAAAATGCTATAAAGTTTTATTTTTGTTTTAAATGGGGTGGGGTCATTAATTAAAAATAAAGTGTTAATAGACCTTCGCATAAAGGTTTTACTTTATAGTTTTTGGAAATAAGGGATTGAAACGCCACACGATGTGTTTAATGCTTTGTTCTTTTGTGCTAAAAATAGATGCCAGGAGCTGAAAATAAAATGGTTTGTAGTTTCTGCACATACTAAATTAAGGATTTTATTTTTAAATGATATATGCATTGACCAATAACTATTGAGCAGTTTAAACAGCGTAACAGAACTAAGATGACTTGTTGTTGGACTAAAAATGCTGCAGCTCCAGGAGACAACTAATTAAAAAAGGCAGCTTTATAGAGAAGATGAAGTGCTGAGGTCCTGAGAGGCATTTAAATTTCAACATGGGCTGTAAAGCAGGAACAGAGCGGCACTTCTTACGAGCTAGTTGCATTGTTGCTAGGGAACCAGAACAACTGCAAGACCATCTGTGGGAAGGAGGTCAGAAAAAGATCAACCCTGAAGATGTGGAGCTTCACGTTCCACTGCTCCCTCCTGTTCTCTCATGGTGACAATATCTGTGTGATCACACACCACACTAACCTAAACAATAATTTAGTTATTTAAAGGTATTTCTCCCAAAAGTAAAAATAGCCCATGTGGTTGCAGATTAATTTTTGAGCTGAGCTGTCGATTTATTTAATTTTAATAACCAACTTTAAGCCCCTCTTTCCAAATATAATCACATTTATTGTGGGTGGGAAAAGTTCCTCAGAATATCTTTCTAAAAACCTCAAGCTCATTTAAAAGTAGGTAAAAAAAAATAATAAAAGATGCGATGGTCCTTTCATCAGGTTTATATCTGTTCATGTGTTGAGCACCACCAGAATCAGCTCATTTTCCTGAAGGTCCAACTTCATGGACAGTTCGTCCAATCTCATTTAACCCTAAGTATTCCAGATAACTTGAACTTATTAATTACAGGTACTTAAAAACTAAAAGAAAGCAGCCAGTTGTAAATACTTTTTCTTCCTTCTTCCCCCAGTTTTGTTGTCAACATTTTGTTTAAAATTCAGCACGCCGGCTCTCTGAAGGTTAATGCTGAATACAGTAATTTCTGGAGTACTGAGCACACCCAAATATAAGCTGCACCCACTACTAAAAAAAAAAAACATATATAGGCCACACTTGTGTATAAGCTGCAGGTGTCCATGTTGTAACATGAGACGTTTACACAGAAGGACTTTTTAAACTTTTGCTAAAATACGTACCGGTAACACACAAATATGTACGGTTAAAAAAATAAAATAAAAATTCTGAACAGTGCAGGTAACACAGCTGGTAAAAATAAATAAATAAATAAAAATACAGTAACCTACCAGGAAGTCATTGATCACTATTTTCATCTTCCTCCTGCAGAGGATTTTAACAAAACTGCTCCTCTGTCAGCATCCACTGGCAGACTGGAGCAAAAGTTGCTCTTTGCATGACGCCAAGTTTTTACACGATTCACTCTGATATCGAGTGGCTGCGAATACATTGTTGCACAAGTTCCCCCTCCTCGTTTCATTGGTCCACTGTGACCTGTTTGGTCATTTCATCTGTCAGATTTTCTTGTTACCTTTACAGTATTTGTACAGGTAGTCTCATGGAGTCACAGCACTGTGTAAGCCGCAGGATTCAAAGCCTGTGAAAAAAGTAGCAGCTTATAGTCCAGAAATTACGGTATTTATAAAAAGCTTTATGGAGTAATTATTTAATAATAAAGTTGCATCAGTTTCTCTTGAATAAAATATTGGTACAAAAGTGTGATTGTACTATTTTGCTAAAATTAGATTATGGTGAGATCGGGTGCCCAAACTTTTGCTTAAAGTACTTTTTTGTTTGTTTTTTCAGAAACAACAAAAATATACAAAGTGAAAGTCGTACAATCATCTTTCTTGCATCTTTGTGTATAGCTATGAGATATATTGCTCTTTGAAAGGAACCGGATCTTGACGATCCGTTCGCTTCTATAGAACCGTTCAATTTAGAACGACAGTGATGTCATCACGTGTACAGATTGACATACGTCGTCAGGGCCTTCAGGTGGGAACTAGTCCTGAATTACATGCTGCACTCCCCCATGTTTGCCTGTTCATCATTTCAGTGGAGAAGTGAAGGATGAGCATTTGTCTCTATTTGAAGAGGGAAAACATGAAGATATCAGGAGAAAACATTCAAACTAGGCACAACGCTTTACTGTCTGCAACTCTGTTCGTATCATTCTTTGTAAAGAGCCGTTCAAACGATCCGGATCGTTGATGAACGCCACATCTCCGTGTTTTATTTTTAAGCTTAATTTTATCTGAACTGCTGTTCAACTCTTGTCACAGCTTGTAATTTACATGCCGACGCTTTGAGGAAGCACACGTTACGCCATCCTTTGATAACTAAAAATTGAGTCATGGCACTACTGAACTGACATTGTGTTAATATCCTGTTGCTGAAAACGCCTCATGCGTATGAAACAGAGTGGCAGTACGAGTAAAATCCATTATTACCAACAGAAAAGGTCAGTGTGGAAACAAAATCAGCACTAATATGGTGTCAAAATAAACTTTCTCATTGCATTAAATCCTGAAAGTTTAGTTTATTGAATGTTGTCAATGTTCATGGTGAACATTTACCCTATAGGCAGCTTGAGTTGGACAACACAGGAAGTCGTGCTCAAGAGAGACACCTGGGAGGTATACGCGTTTGCACTACGGCCTGTGAGATGCTCTTGTCCACTGAATAGCTCGTGGGGTGTGCCGTGCCAGATGTGGGAGACATAAGTAATTGATTCTTCTTGAGGAGAGAGAAAGTGGAGAACAAATGAGGTTTGTGGTGAGAAGTGTGGTATTCAGAGGTTGGGGCTGCAGAGTACATGCAAAGGTCTGGGTTTGCAACAGTGTCCACTCCTGTCCGTCTCGCTGCGCTTTTTCTATGAAACATGAAAAAGTTTTGTTCAGGGTTCTCTCCGTTTGGAGCCTTCTTGCCTCTGCAGACATGGCAGCTGCCCGGATTGGTCCGTGGTGATTGGATAGGTGGGGAAAACGTTAAGCTTTTACCTGGAGGCGCTTTATTGGTGGGCTTGTGGCAGTGCTTCTGAGGCTTGGCGTGTGGGTTCTCTGGCACAGAGTACTGTGGCCGCCAAGGTGTGATTTTCAACAGGCTCTCCTCTGTTTTTTTCCTTAAGACGGAAACGTGTCATGTCTTCCTGCATGGCGTTCAGTACAGGCCGTTTTGTTGGACCCGGAGAATCTATCTGTTGATTCGCCGACACAGGCTTTTTACAATTAGACAAGCCAGCACGAGACTCCCCGCGCTGCCCTTTTACGCTGGCTGAGCTGTTAGCTCTGGGTCCTATTGAGTCTGCACACAAAGGGGTGTGATTTTCCACCTCCTTGTGCTTTGGTTTCCTCTGGTTCTTCTGAGCCATGAGAAGGCAGCTCAGCGGAGCGACTCTGGTCCATCCCCAAACCTGTTGTCAAACCACATTTAATGTTAAAGACAGTAACGGCTTAATAGGCCAAGACTAAAAACACAAAATAGCAAATTATTTGTTTTGATGATGACTCAGGCACTAAACATATTAAAGCTGAAAAACCCACAGGTGTAATTAATAACATAATGAAATTTTAGTAAGACATTACCAAAGTTTCATTACATTAAAGACAACCTGAAGAAATCACTTTATGGAAGAGTTATCTTCTCCTGCTACACAATACATTGAGAGTTTGTTCATTCATTCAACCTTTATTTAGGCAGGTTAATCCCATTTAGGCTCAATTCATGACCTCTTATTGAAAACTACTGTAACAACAATCTGCAGAATATCACATGGTTGGCGTCCTGAGCAGGATGAAATGCCACCGATGAAATAAATGTGACAAACACAGCACTGCCCTGTTTGTATGAAGAATACAAAAGTCCAAATCTGGAGGTCAAACGTATTTGGGCCTAATTATCAACAAGCGAATGCACAGGTCAGCGTTTTTCTCAAACCTTTGCCAACTTCATTCGTTTTACACCAGCAAATAAAAGTTGGTCTACTATGCTACAATAAATCAATTTATTTAATATTATGTTTGTATAATTTGTTGAACTGCTTGTTTCTTCTCAGTGAAGTCGTATAAAACAACCATGCTGCTGATTTCTTGCCTTGAAGCTTATATACCCATCTGCACG
>JAVCKU010000042.1:10987279-10997435 GCA_032273985.1 Hypsolebias coamazonicus | reverse complement strand
GTCGAGGGCGCCTTAAGTCGAGGACTACCTGTATATATATATATATATATATTTATATACTGTAGTTTTAATTTTCACTTCTTTTTGTTTTGTTTTTTGATCGTCTACTGTTGTACTGATAAATATCTCCTGGAGGGTAAACTATTTCTTGGCTGCAAGTATCAGGCTGCGAAATCCTTTGTTTTCTACAACTGATAGCGGTTGGTCATTAATTATGATGAGGTTTAGCAACTTCTCGATAAACATTTGAGCTCCGTGGCTTTAGCAATGGATTCTTCTTGGTCAGTCTGAAGCAGGCAGCCTGATTTCGGTCAGCCGTGCTCAGTCTGCCCCTCATCCGGGACGGGCAGACTGAGTAGGGCAGATTGGGCACGGCTGGCCAGGATCATGCTACCTGCTTCGGTTGAGCAAGAATAGCGCCCCGCTGAAACCACTGAGCTCGAATGTCCAACGTAAAACTAACTTTACCACGGTTTAATGTGGTGCTATGACTCTGCAGAACTTGCACATTGCTGTCTTGTTTTGTGGTCTTTCTAGTGTAAAATACATCCACACAACAGACATGTTTCAATGAAAAGTTAGTTAGCTGTTAGCCACAGTGCTACTGCATGTTTTAGCTGGCTGCAAACTATGAAATAGATTTCCTGAATGTGAGGCGGGTCTTATTACTGTGGGCGTCATGAAACGCGCCTCTGTTCAGGAAATCCATTCCATAGTTTGAAGCCAACGTGCAGAGCAGATGGCAGGGAATCACCTGAGAAGTTTCAACAAACACAAACATACATCGTGGATCGGAAATCTCTGCAGGTTGAATCGGAAAAATCAGATATTTAAATGATGCTGGTGTCGGAGGCCGATACCGATGCTGGATTGGATCGGCCCCATCCCTAGTTTATAAATATGGGGGAAAATCCATAACGATGGTTTATTGTTTTATAAATGGTCTTTTTCATGTTACCTTTTGATCTGCTGCGCCAGATGGTTTGCTACACTGTCATTGAGGGAAGCTGTTGTTGGACATTGTTCAGAAAAGGGCTGGCATCTTCAGAAAATGCTTGGCATGTGATTGATGAGCCATCTGTCTGTCACTGTCATGGGCTGGCTTCAACCAATCAGATAAACAGAGTGGAGCCTGTGGGTAAGTCAAACCCCTGCCAAAACAAGTCAAGAGAAGAGCAAAGACATCTTTTCAATCTGGAGAAACTGTCAGGGTTGTTCTGTGCTTTCCTTCCAGCAAAGAAATGCCTCCAAGTTTTAATACAACAGATGTCATAACATCATACAGGCTGTCTTTTTATTTTTGGAGTCTAAAATGCTACATTAAGTTATAGACCTCAACCTCTGACGCTAATAACATTTCCTTATATTAATGTTACCTTTACTGTCATGCATGTGTTGCTGTCATAAGTCAGATTTTGACAAGATATCTTGTTCTTGAAAACTCACTTCCTCTAAGTTCAGCCAAGCACTGTTAATCTCATAATTGATCCTTTGGGTTTCAACACTCCGTGTTTGTGACGTGGTCGAAAAACAATATGTCTCTAACACTCCTGCAATTACAAACACTTAACCAAGTATCGCTGTCTCCTTTTCCATTTCTCTTTTATTTCTCTTGCTCTCACTCCAGCCACAGTGGTCCTTCATGTGGTGTGTGTGGTTTGCAGTTTGTACCGTCCATGTATGTTTTTGTTGGATTTGCCTTGCTCCATTTTTTTCCTCTGTGATACAATCAGTATGAGCGTGCTTAAGACAGTGAGAGCCACTGAGCTTGGCCTGGCAAGCTGCAGTACAATCCAGGTCTGGTCAGGCTCAACTGCAGACTAAAGTGAAGACGGTAGAGACATTACCAGGGTGAAACACCTAAGATGTAACTCACCTCACGCTATAAAATAAGAATACAGTACAGGAATCGCCCCCAAATCCTAAAAACACAATGCAGCACTTCTTGCCTTTAAAGTCTTTTTTTTTTTTTATTGTGTGAGAAAACCAGAATATTTGGGGGGGAAATGCTGGCAGACTCGACAAGTATACAAACTTCACTCAGAAAGACTCCAACTGAGAATCAAACTAGGAACCTTCTTTCTGTGGCACAATGGGCTTTGCCACCAAACAGTTTTGCTATATAAACTAGCACAAATTAGCTTTTTTTAAGCTGGATCACTTTCAACTTTCATCCACTGTTGAACTGGAACTGTTGGAACTGAATTGGTAAGTGTTAACACTGTTGCCTCACAGCAAGAAGGTCCCGGGTTCAATCCTCGGTTGGACCTGGGGTCTTTCTGTGTGGCGTTTGCATGTTCTTCTCGTGCTTGCGTGGGTTTCCTCCAGGTCCTCCGGTTTCCTCCCACAGACCACAAACATGCATGTTAGGCTGCCTTCAGGCCCAGGCCGCCCTTGCAAAAGAGATCTGTGATCTCAATATGGATTTACCTGGTTAAATTAAGGTTAATTTAAAAAAAAAATAACTAAAGGCTCAAGGTCTTGTTTTAAAAATGATTTTGGAACCAGAGTTTATATGGAGCTTTAAGTCCCACCTGACGTCAAATTACCTTTCTCTGATTAATGAAAGAACTAATAATAACTAAACAGAAAAATTAACATCTGAGCATACAACAGAAAGGTAAGCACTTTGTGAAGCAACAAAAGTGTTAACAAAATTAGCCAAGATGCATTATTTAATTTTATTTTGCAAAGGTAATGTCCTGTTTGGTTATGGGCAGGGACTCAAAACGTGTAACAATAACCATCATGAAGTCATAGGAGGCTTGGTGTATATACCTCAGTACAGCTAGTTTAGAGAACTAAATGTAATATGTAAAATATACATTTTCAATGTGAAATCTTGTGGCAGGCTGATCAAACAGCCAACACATCACATCTACATGTATGAGCTGCAATCCCTGACAGCCCTTACACGCCAACCATTTCCTCCCTGTAAACTCTTTTGGCAACACTGAGGTGCAACAATAGTAGGTTGACTCAAGTCCCTCTTGCCCCCTTTGGACCTCATATAAACCACACAGAAAAGGAGATGAAGGCACCCCAGGCCTCTTAAAAGTGTTTTGGGTAGGCGCCTAGTGAAAACCACCACACCAGCATGGAGTCCACACCTTTTAAAAACACAAATCGACAGTAATTACCTGAACAAACTTTCCCAGGCCCTCTTTAGTGCACTTTTCACTAATCTACTTTTACAGAATTAAAGCCTTTACCTGTGTGTGTGTGCAGCAGACTGTGTGACTCCAGCCTGACTGATAAAGTCCAGCAGGACACTGCAGCAGATTTTTTTTTTTTTTTTTACTGTCTCCACTCCCTTCTTCTGAGCATCTGTCTGTCATATGGTTGTCTTCACATTTCTGCATGGATCTTAACAGTGCTCCTCTCATCACTTCTTATTAGCTGTATCTCCGTTTGTTTTTCAAATCTTACCCCACCGCTTCCCTTTTCTTTTACTACACATTTTAGCACACATTTGCTCATTTTCCATCTCACATTTTTACACACATATCCAGAACCCTTGAAGTGGGGTCATGATTGAGGCATGCTGTTAATTAGCCAGCAGTGGTTGTTGTAGTAATGCACTGGTAGGGTGTAATTAATTAGGTGGCATGTGCACAGTGGGAGAAAAAGAGGGAGAGGAGGGACAGAGTGAGAGTGAAATACCGGCTATCAGTTCTCCTTTTATCCTCTGAGCTTTAGATGAGTTCTCCTAATGAGAAAAAATGATATGCTCCCAACGAGGGAAGAAAGCATTTTGTCCTTTACATGTTCTCTGTGCCTTTTCTCAGCTTGTTGTTCTGGTGCCGCGGTGTTCTCTTTTCATCTGCCAATCATACCAATGCTTTTTTTTTTTTTTTTTATGTCGGCGGGATGTCAGTGAGTCGGAGTCACCCAGCACAGATCTCCCTCAGTGGGATGAACACAACTTGTACGAGTCATGCAGATGCTTGCAGCAACAACACACTGCAGAGACGGTATAGTTCTTGTCTGTTCATCGTGTGAGTGCAAGGTTTGGTTCGAGAGGAAAACGAAGGAGAGGAATAGATGGAGAGATGTCAAAAGGGCAAAGAAAATGTGGGAGGGAATGGAGAGGTGCACAAACACTCGCAGCTCTATTGATCCTCTCCTCAGTTCAACTGTCTCCTTGACCTCATTCTCAAGCACCTCTGCATGAGTGTCAACTAATGTGCCTGTGCAAGTGTGCATGTCAAATGCCTGCCCATAAATTTGTGTACTGTATCTGTTTACAATACTGCCATAGAATCTCAAGTGGTGTCAAACTGTCCATTTTAACTACACTATGAATATTTAAACGTGCGCACAGTGCCCCACGCTCACTTTGCATTTCTCCTGCAGACAGAACATTCAGTATGGCTTTATACACAAATGCATGCATCACAGGCCTCTGGCTCCATTGAACACATTTACACACACACTTCTTCCTTCCTTCCTAGTGTAAACTGATAGTTTAATGGTTGTCTGGCCTCTCCTGTTCCGTGCGACTGAAACTGTCCAAGGTGGCAGGTTTATAGACAGTTTGGCAATGTCAGCGGAGCCAGACAGCTATTTACAACCTAGTTTTAGACACTTCGGACACTGGCTGTTAGCATAAATCCCTTGGTGAGATCAGCTAGAGGATAATACACATGGACAACAAAAGTTGAATGTAAATCACCACACACGCACAGCAAGTGATCACTCAGTCAGCCACTCTTGTCCTCTCTAACCTTCCCATCAACACTCAGAAATACCTTGCATGCAAGCATCGCACACATGCTGTAGATCTTTATCGCAGTTATTTACGGCCCTCCTGCTATTACATTAACATCCACCGCTCGTTTTTTTACGCCCTCCGCCTCGGTCTCACATCCCCCTCAACTATCATTTAGCTTTACGAGGTGCCCTAAAAGAAGCCTGAGGTGAGCGTCTTTCCCTCTGCCCCTCTCTGTCAGAGATATTGATATCCTCCATAAGTCAGACATGCTGCTCTGTGTCACTGAAGAGAAACTGATGACAGGAGGGTATGACAGCGGGCGAGTGGCACCAGCAGGGAACGAAAGGAGTTGGGATGTGCATGCAGTCATCTCTATGTTTGTGTGAGAGGCGGTCTCTACAAGTGTGCACTGCATGCAAGCAGACTTATTATAGGAAGCAAAGAGTAGTAGGTCAGGGTGCAGGTTAAAGTGACAGTTCAGATGTTTGAAGTGGGGGGAAAGGTTATGGACCATTAATGTCTCACCTGTTGTATATTACTCTTTGAACCACTTCAGTTTGGACGATTAGATTTTATTTCTGAACACACTGACGAGCTAAGAGCCTGGGTGACACCAGCAACAATGTGATCGACTGCTGTTTTAAAACAACTCTAATTGAAAATACTTTACCTCAAGTTATGTGAATGCCGATCTGACTGAACATTGTTGGATGATTACTGAGCATGAGATTTCATGAATGCCGTTTGATAAACTTTTCACACTAGTGTCAGTTTAGCTTTTCATAGTTCAGTGCAAACCCTAACCCTAACCCTAACCCTAAATCATTAATAATTGTTTATTATGCATTAGTTAAGGGTGACAGAGACACAGCTGACCAGTTCAATACATTTCATCTAGCGTTGTTACATTAAACATTCCTAAATTACTACCTTGTAAGCACAATAAGCATTTGTAAACCTATTTATCTTGTGCTTACAAGGCAGTAACTTAGTCTGAAATGTTTAATATAGCAACTCTAGATGAAATATATAGGAGAATAGATTTGGCTTGCTATTTGGCAAAAAAAAAACCTGGTCAGTTTTGTCTCTTTCTCGCCCTTAATTAACACATAATAAGCAGCTATTAATGATTTATAAAGTGTTTATATAGGAATCAGTAAGCTATATATAAACCATTTATTAGCCATCTATAAGGGCAGCCTTGTTGTAAAGTCATTTATAATAAGGCTCCCCTTGCACCTTGCTCATGTCCATGCTCAATAAGTCCTTATTAAGCGTGGACTTTTGGTCTTATTGTGAAGTGGTACCAAATCAAGCTTATGCAAAAGACTAGTTTCAATTTGCAGCAATTCACTTTGGTGTTTGGCCTTGCTCAAACTCATCATTATCTCGTCTGCCTCGAATAAAGTCTCTCTCAGGCTGTTCAAAAACCTACCCACAGCAAGTGGATGTCTCAATATTATTTTGTTCATAACCTATTCATAGAATCCCACTCCAAAACATCTGAACTACACAACTCTAAGCGAATGAAAAATACGAAGAACCTGAGTGAGACACAGACAGTAGACAGATACTGAGGAGGATGTAGCTGTTTCTTTTTTTTTTTATGAGCTTTCACATAATGTATGATCCCAATCCTATAAACAGAAGTCAGCTGCAGAGTGGCTGTTTATAAGGTCCTTCTCTCGGAGTGAGCATATCAACAAAGCCTATGAAATTGTCATGAGCTGTCTAGAATTTGTGTGTCTGTGTGTGCTCCTGTGAACCATTACCAACCACCTTTCTTGCTTTCTTACGGCAAAAAGAGTCTTATTCCTTTCTTTTGTTATATGCAACACCTCATGGATTAATTTATGCTTATAGGATTGTTGGTGCATGCTTGTGTGAACATTGGCTAAAGAGATTTAACAACACAGAGGTCTTACCATTCCCGTGTTATGGTCCTTGTTCACCATGGAGCTATTGCTTACATTGCACTGTTTGTATTTTCACAAACTGCATTATGTGTAACCATTAGAGCTGACGTTACACCATGTCACCTTCACCCTGTGGTTGGTCCAGAGTTGAGTCATGCTAACGTTCCCAGCACAGAGAATTTAGCTTCCTCACGTGAGGCTAAATGGTGTCATTCATGAACTTGTTTATCGTGTGCATCTTCTTTTAGAATGCTTGTTTGCCTTATGGGTTTGTGTCTGCGTTAAGAACTTCTGTGCTCTGATTACTGGAGGATTTTTTTAGTTTTTTTTTTTAACTCCTCTGGGGATAAAGAAAAGGTTTGTTTGATTAATTAATGCTGTTAGACATGAATGTAAATGATCAAAGGAGAACATTTGCATTTTGTCTTTAATTATTCATGAGTCGCAATTGCTCATGAATTAGGACACCTGTGAGGGCCTTCTCCTCTGCAGCTCAGACACTGCTGTGTGCATGCACGCATGTACACACTTACACACACACACGCACGCCCTGCCTGGGATGTGACCTGGTGTTTAACCAGACCTGCTCATCACCCCTCTCTGTATACCCTGCTGTGCACAGGGATGCAGGTCACTGCAGGTTCACGGCAGCGTTATTAGGTTATGTTGCCGCTCTGGCCGGGGTTCAAACGTTCTGATTAGGTTACCGCGTAGCGCTAAAGCTCAGACTGTCACCCCGACTGTATGATTCATCTCCATGGAGACAAAAGAAAAGCTCTGATCTAATTACCCACACTGCTGCCATCTCAGACTTGAGGAGAGAGCTGGGTGGTGTGAATGAGATGTGAGGAGCCACATGCGAACACAGACATGGGGGCAGCTCAGAGAGGTCAAGCAAACAAGGGTAGCTGTGGAGAAGGAAGAAAAATCAACAAGAGCAGGCTCTGATGATAACAAAAGACAGAGATAACAGGTATTATTTGTGCTTCCTCATCTTCCTCAACTCTCCTCATCATCTGCAGCTTCCAACTGCTTCACAAATGGGCCATTGTTGCCATGGATATGAGCAATGGTCCTCCCGCTCTCCTTGATGGGGCTCAGTGATAAATGGTGGGACGTGGAGGAAGTTAATAATTTATCCTGCGGAGCGAGCGACCGTTCTGAGGAGCGGTACCTAGCATAATGGGTTAAGTGCAGCGATTGCGGCATGCTGAGCAATAGACTCGCAAGAGGTGGTGTATAAAAAATAAATAAAGACTGAGTGGAGCCTGCTGGGAAGGAATTGTCAAGAGACTGTTTGTTTGTTGGGGAAGGAGTGGGAGGGGGGTCAGTGATTTGCTTGTCGGGAGAAATCTTTTTTTAGGTATAGGATTATCAGGTAAAGGGAACAAATTAATGGAGCTTTCTTCAATCTTTCTGTAAGACGTCCCCTCCCACTCCCACTCGGCTGTTACCAGAAATGAACAGCTCAGTATGCTTTGGGCTATAAAATGTGACAGCAGCTGTGACGGATGACGCTGCTGCAGAACAGCGGTGCAAGGCCTGGCCGTGTATTCTTTGCTGTCATTGTCAGTGATTCACCGACACTCAACATAGAGATTACTACTTATCCAACAATGCAACATTTACACATTTGACTTTCCTCCTTCTTTGACTTTCTCATTAATTGTTTTTAGTTTTACGCTGCTTTGTAATACAGGGAAATAGAAAAGAGCATGAGAGAAAGGGAAAATAAGAACAGTCCACACCTCTGATTTTATGAAGAGCTACACTCTTGATGGCGCATTCACACCAGCCCTGTTTAGTCCGCTTTAAGTGTCCGTTTGCATAGAAAGTCTGGTTCATTTGGGGAGGTGTGAACGTGTAATCGAACTCTGATGCGGACCAAAAAAATAACAAACTCTGGTCCACCTAAATACCTAGGTCTCGGTTCAGTTGAAGTGAACTCTAGCGCGGCTCGAATGCATAGTGGATGCAAGCAGACTGGAGACCGCTCCAAAAGCAGGAAGTGGACTACAGCGCAGGGCATTCTGGGTAAATGCAACCAAAACAAACGTGCATTTCTCATACCTCATACAGAGCCGTCTCCGCTGCCTTGTGTGGAAAAACATTCTCCATGGTCTTCTGCCTCATCTTTCGCTCATGCTGAGTCCATTGTAAAAAAAAATGACCAAACATAAATCCTAAAACCGCTAAAATTTGACGGCACTCCATTATTGTTTTTATTTCCAGAAAGAAGTTGCGCTCAGTGTCTTCTTCAGAGGTTTTCATGTTGTTTCCTTCAGTAGTTCTTGGTGCAGCGCCACCACAGGAGATGGGGGGGGAACAGGTTGGCTCGACTGACTCAGTGCAATGTGAATGCGAACCGCACCAGATGAAAATGTAAACAAATGTTCTGAATTTTGGTCCCCAATCAAACCGAGTCTACTGGACTATCATGTGTGAAAATGACCTTATTCTGCCTTTCCTATATACTCCTCTACATTCTGTCACTCTCTTTAGGCCTGTTATCTCACACATCTAACAGTTGGAGGCTGGTTTGTGGATGCCTGAGGGTTATGTAGGGGTTGCAGTATTGTGGTAATCCTAGAGAATATATCAGATCAGCTTGATTTCATTATTGTTCCTCCAATGCCCTATATGCAAAGGCTCAAAGCTACTTAGAATGATCCTCTCCTAGCTATATGAGGAAAGAAGCAGCAGTCTCTTATCTGCGGTGGAGCTGAGGTTCATTGTGTTGGACACTGTGCGGCATTCTAGAGTGGATTTGGAGCATAATAGGCTTGTGTTAAAACATAGCAGAGCCTTGCATCACCTACCACTGGTTATTTGATGGGTTTTCGATAGCCCTGTGTGGCTCGTGCTGTATGAGGCTACTCTTATATGTGTGTGTGTGTTTGGATGCATAATAGCATGTATGTGTGCCCAGAGAAACAGATGACTGGTGGTTTCTTTTGATTTCTTCTCCATTTTGTTTTGAGAGCTTGTTTTAATCTGAAGCCTTTTTTGTCTGCCTTGTGAATGATAAGTGATGGAGATCTCTGTGATGGATGATGCCACCTAAAGCACACACTTAAACTGCTCCTTTTCTCTGATTCGGCGAGAATAGGCTTTTATACACAGACACGTGGTTTTGTTTTTACCCTATTCTGAAATATAAAACATTTTCACATAAACAGTAACGCAAAAAGTCAGTCAACATGATAGAAAAGATGGGAGAACCATAACATCATGAAAAAGTAATTTAAAATGTTTATTTTGACTTGTATCATACTAACTGAGGGATGTATTGTAGATTCCCATGTATGATGCTTGGGTTTTTTGGTGCTTCATTAAATTTCCTGAAGTTGGGGTTAACTTTTCTTTTTACATTAGCACATGGGAAAACTGGAGACTCCAAATACATCCTAAACTTGAATGCATTTCATTTTTGAACAAACTTTGTCACAGTATGAAATAGACTCTAAGTACTCCACAAATAAACTTAAAAGCAAATTCTAAAAAAGCTAAGTCTGGTCCTCTGGAC
>JAVCKU010000042.1:10937989-10949724 GCA_032273985.1 Hypsolebias coamazonicus | reverse complement strand
ATAATCCAGGTAGAAAAATGGATTATTGAGCATGAATCAGGATGTTTTGAACCACTTTGGCCATGACTGCCTCAAACAAGTCGACAGAGGAGAAAACGCCAGAAACGACCTGAGCACCATCAAGCTGGGTGATCCACTATGTGAAGGTGCTATTTATAAGACTGAGTTAATTGCGGCTCCTCAGACTGATGAAGTCTTTTGGAGAAAGACAAAAAAAAAAAAAAATCAGCCAGAGGACCTGACTTATCTTTGTTGGACATATATCAATGGTTAGTTCCAGCATTGACCAGTCTTGGACTATGTAGAAAAGGGCGAAAGTCTTCATCCAGGCTTGGTTAATTGCTCACCAAATGCGTGTTTATTCTTTTTCAGCCTTGAAAACTATATATTTTTTAAATCATGTGTTATGTATTGTCATCAGTGCATGTTCCTGTACAATGATGAAATTTGTGCTCAACATTTGACCCATCACATGTGAGATGCACCCAAGTGCAGCAGCTATTTGGGTGGCACGGGGAGCAGGCGTCTTTCTCGAGGACACCATGACATGTGAGCATAACGAGAAATTGAACTTGCAACTTTATGGTCCCGAATCGGCTACATTACCACTGCTCCAGAGCAGAGCTGCCCCAAATAAACAAAATTAATTGCTGCCTTAGCCAAAAAATAAATAACAAATACCTCTACACTTTTGCATAGCCCAGTTTGTTACTATTTTCTTAACCCAACAACATCTGTCTTACATCTGTATGTGTCTGAGCATAGATTTCTGTAGTGCCAATGATACAAAGTGTTTAAAAGCTATTATAGAATTAAAAATAAATCAGATTAACTTTAACAAAACCGTGCAAAAGGACTTTTTGTTGTGCCCTTTCCTTGCACTGGTTTTGTTCACTATCGCAGTACTTTGCTCTTGCGTCGGGTGCGATTCAGTTCGCTGATCATATGGCCACGAGTTCCACAGCCTGCCACTCAAATGTATGAAAACAATCATCTTCGCCTTTGTTGCGTGGAGCGATATTGTCTGTAAGAGACTTTTATTATTGAAATGAGACATTTATGACAGCGCGCTCTCCTGAAGCAGCTCAGTGTGGGAATGGAAATGAGATTTGGCAGGTCGCTGAGGCACCACCTGCGATTCCTCACTCACCATGGTATTCCACTCTCTATGAATGGAGAAGCATCCTTTTCTTGTATTGAGCTGAAGTTTAAAGAAATCAAGATCTAGTGAATACGAAGAAAAAGAAAGATGCCTCCTCGGGGGCCGATGAGGTCAGCGTTGAATAGATGAGGGCAGTGTTTTGTTCTGTAGTCCATTCCAGGCCTGTTCAGGGTGAGATGTTGGCATCATTCAGTCTATTGTGGTTAACGCAAACAACTACATTGTATAGATGTTTCAAGTCTGCCTGGGAATTATACGATGCTTAAACTGAGTGTGAACATCCATGTATGTGTCTGTGCATTCTGCTTGTTTCCATTGGATCACAGTTACACAGATTTAGCTGTGAGGTTGAGTGGCTTCGCTCTTATCTCAGTCCAGCAAACGTCCATTCACAACTGCAGCCACACACACTCACACAAACACACGCGCATTCTTATCAATGGGGTTCTCTTATCGCGCCTGTCCGTATTCGAGAGAGGAAACAACATTTAGCCATCTCAGTGGCAAACTGATAAAACCCTGATATGTTTAAGGGTTGACACAAGCAATCTGCTCTACTGAGCGGATTGAAGGCTTCAAGTCAAACACTGATTAGATTTAATTGTTTTCCAGCTGTTTTGACAAATCTAACAGCCCTCTCCATTACATTGTGCTAACAAGCAAAGTGTAGATTTACATGTCTATTAAGATACTAAAGAATACCATATTTTCCGCTGTACATGTCGCACCACCCTATAAGTTGCATCAGTCCAAATATGTCTAATGGTGTTGTGCCAAAAATCGATGGGCAGCCAAATGGCGGTCGCGGGAGCGTGCACAGGAGGACTTTAACAAGATCTGCACTGGCACGCCTTACTACTCGAGTGCCATCTAGTGGCTGAAAATGGTAGTGCTCAAAATTTTCAATCAGAATGAATGACAATGGTCATATCTCGGCCAAAAATTGGTTTATAAATATGGGGGGAAAAAAATCCATAAATATGTCGCCTTGGCCTATAAGTCGCAGGGCATGTAAATTATGCAACAACAACAACAAACAAAAAAACTCGACTTATAGGCCGAAAAATACAGTACTCAAATCAAAAGTTTAAAACAAAGATTATGTGCAATCTGTACGCATTCAATGTGTTGGGGGACGATTTTGAGCCACTATCATTACAAAGTTAACTTAATATCACTGCACTCTGTAACCTTCGGTCAGTTGGTCATCATTAACTTCACGCAGACTCTCACAGTGGTGCATTTTCATCTCTTAAGCACTCCTTGGTCTGTTGCCTTCATATAACTCCTACATGTCACGTCATCAGTGCAGTTACAACATGCACTCTCAAGACATCATTACCTGCAGCGTCCCCTCAGTGTGGACTGAACTCGGCAAAAAGGCCTGCTCTTACCCTGCTTCTGTATAAGATCTGAAGCAACAATTGTTACGTTCAATGCAAAAATCAGTGCAGACATGTTCCTGTTTTTAGTATTTTACCTCATTTTATAATGTAGCTTGATTTTATTTCATTTTACATCCCTACTTTTTTTTACTTTTCATTTTATATGCAAGTTATGGCTGTTTATTGTTCTGTGTACCTCGTCTGTGGATTGTCTAAAACAGGTCTCTCTTGAAAACGAGTCCTCGTGACTCAACAAGACTAACCTTTATAAATAAAGGTTGAATGAAAACAAAACAAAACAAAAAAAAAATCTGTAAATATGACTTAAGTTACCGCCAGTTTTGTGTTGGCTAAGGTGGATTAGCAGTGCTGGTCATCTTGAATCAGGTTAATGTCCATTCAGTGATTACTTTGAGTGTTTCATTCAAATCATTCAAATCCAATAGTTCACAAAATATTTTACTAATTCACACACACACACACACACACACATCCTTGTATTGGCATCAAACTGAGGACATTTTATTGTCTTCCATTCATTTTTGTTACTGTATTTATGCCTAACCCAGACATTTTCCCTAAACATTATTGGTCTATAGCTAACCTTAACATGAACCAAAACTTAATTCACACCATACCTCTAAACCTAACTAGTAAAGCACAGGAGAGCTGCAAATAAAGTGAGGACCTTGAAGCGGTCCTCACTTTACATCAAAGACCTCACTTTGATAGTAACTATGGCGCAAATGGTCCTCCCTCTGTAGTAAAAACAAGTACACACACAAACACACACAAAGTGAAGGGTGGTGAAGGTCAGTTCGGGCCCTGCAACAAGCCCCGAGGTGCTGGTGCTGCACTGCCCCTTCAGCTGCTCTCTGCTGCCTGCGTGCACGTGTGCAGTTTGCGTGTTGGCTTGGCGTCCAGCCAGGCCTCGTACAGTTGTGTGATTTACAACTCTGCCCAAGGCAGGTCCAACTATAATCCAGCTCCCACTAACTTGCATTCGTTCACGCTCCTCTCCTCCTCCCAGTGTGTGCAACTTAATGGGTTAACCAACTCTGTCCAATAAATGTGGATAATTGAGACAAACAAGCCAATGAGGAAATGTCACAGGAGAGCACAAGTCAGGCGAAAAACACTCTGCCAGCAGCAGTGTGTGTGGTGTGTGTGTGTGCAGCCACTTAATTTTTAGTTTATTAAGATATTTGTACTGTTCTTACCTGTGCACATGCAAGAAAAATATGCTTGTTGTTAGCTATTTTTTTGGCACACTGCTGTAAAGCAGGATGCTCCATGCTGTGTTTGCTCCCCAGGTTTTTTTAAGCTGCATGCGTTCACATAATTTACACCTGCCCCTGGGCTATTACACACACACAGCCACACACAGCTGCGTGCACGCACAGAAGAGCACACGGCGCACATGTGTGCACATATTTGTTAATCAGATGAGCTGTGCTTTTAAAGAATCCCCGCTTCATTCTTCTCCCGTTCATCACATCGTATCAGGTTCTCTGTTCTCCCAGAACTTTGCTGAGAGGCGTCAGATGTGACGCGTTTGATGTGGAGGCAGACAAAGAGTTGGAGGATGCAAGTGAGAGGGGCTGAGTGACAACAAAAAGTCTAATCAGGGCAGGGATGTGTGCTGCAATGCATTCCCTCAGCTGAGAACAGGAGTGCTTCTTTTGTCTGTGCTAGAAAGCAGGTGTGCCACGAGGCATGGTGGGAGGGAATGTGATAAGACGGCGCATCAGTTTGTCAGCTCCCCCCACCTGCTTTCTTCTTCTCCCATCTCCAAACCACAACGGAATCCACTTTAAATCTGCACTGACAGGATTCTGGATGAGTGCAGTGATGCAGCCTGGATTTGTGAATATTTAAATGGGACTTTAAAAACAAAGGCGGGATGCTTCTGAACATATCAGCAAGGCTAAATCTGGACAATGTTCACGTGGTGACAAATCAAAAGCTCTTCGTGTCTTCAAACAAAACTCATCAACACCTGCTGAAAGTTTGTGTTGACAGTAATTTCGTTAAAATCTGTAGCAATATGGTAAAGTACCGTGAGCTTGAGCCGCTTAGTAGCTTTGTTTCTAGCTACAGATGTTAGCATCTGTGCAAAGACAGCTCTGATGTGATTTGTGCAGGTGGTCTGTCATCAGTCGCCCCCTACTTTCCTCTTTTTTTTTTTTTTTGTTTTACTTTTACTATTTTGAAACTTTTAGACCAAACAGCTTTATTTAGACTAGTCCAATCATTTTAAAATAATTAAAAGGAAGAAGCGGGTAAGGATAATGGATGGATGTGAAACATTCAAATCATTGGATGATAAGGGAAAAAAGGTAACTACATTATATACTTCTCTCCCAAAAGGTCTGGAACACATACCAATTTTGATCAATATATAAAACATAAGTTGTATATAGCTGCCTGGAGCACAGCTGTGAGGTCACGTAACATGCAGGTATGGCTCTTCTCTGAGTTTAAGGATGCTCTGTCCTCTGACTGGACAGCTTGGTTTGTCATCAAAGTTTCATCATCCAGTGGACTTGAGGTTTAAAAACAGCTAGAATCTGAACTTGTGACCTCAATCATGGAGTGTAAGAAACCTGATTAATGATCTTTGTATGATTTTTTTTTTAATTTTGTTTAAACGGTCTTCAAAAAACTACATTGTTTTCTACTAAGGCAAAAATATTTTATACACAAGCACAAATCTTCTTGAACATGTGCACTAACACGAGTTTTTCAACCAGTTTTATATCTCAAAATGACAAAACTTGGCTTTATTTACCGTAATTTCAGGGTCAAGCCTGTTGAGCTCTTAGTGAAAGAAACGACACGAGACAAACTATACCAACACTCAACTATACTATACTACACTGATTCTGGCAGATCCTGATCATCCTCTCCATGGTGAATGCAGGTTGCTTCCATCTGGACGCAGATATCTGCTGCCCAGATGTAGAACGAACAGACTGAACAGCTCATTCATCTCTGTAGTTGCTCATTGAGCTTGAACTTGAACTCTTTTTACTGTGTGACTGCACGGATATGTGTGTGATTGAGCTGTAACTAGATTATGTTGTCTGAACGTGAAGTCAATTTTGAGAGCAGGTGGTTTTGCACCCAATGCATTGGTAAACATTTTCTGTCAGCATTGCACCTCGGTTTTTATTCAAATGCCTACTTTGATTAAAATGTAAAGGATTTAATGCCATGGCACATGATTCTTATGATTTTTAATAATAATAATAAGTGCTATGTGTTGTCATCATTGTATGTTCCCATGCATTGCACTGGTCCTCTATTTAACCCATCGCACCTGGGTTGCACCCAGGTGGCGCAATGGGCAGCTATGTAGGAGAGCAATTAGGGATTGGGTGTTTTGCTCAGAGACACCACAGCATGTGGGAATGGCTGGGGTTTGAACCTGGGGCCTTTGGGTTGCTGGTTGGCTGCCCTGCCTTTACCCCATCTCAACCCCTAATAATGTTGTCATCATTGTTTTTTGTGACTTTTCAGAATTTTCTGTCATTTTTTTTTTTTCTATCATCATTTAAATCAATAGTTTAGGACCTAAAAGAAGCTCAACCTCATTTCTTTTCTTTTCCATGTCAACCTCCCACCTCCTTGTGGCTGTTGCACACTTCACCTCTCATCCCCACTCCTCACTTCTAAGGTAAGTGCTTGAACTCTTGCAGACACATGCACGTTGCCGAGTCATTCTGTCTGTGATCTGAAAGCTCTGTGCGATGCTGCTGAAGTTCTTAGCAGGGCCGCACTCCTGGATAATGTTGCTTAGAAACTGTGAAAGTCAAAGTGAGCGAAAGTGCGCAGCCGACCTTGGCTGTTGTCCTGTTGACACCGAGGTGAGGAGTGGTGCTTACACTGTAAACAGGCTGACTATCACTCGGATACCAAGAACACCTTTTAGCTTGGCTGTGAAGACGGATGCAAAAATTTTCAAAATGTAGCTGTTTCTGTTCAGTCCTGAAGAGGCAGTGTGTGCGTGTGTGGTCTACATGCGAGTGTGGTGCTCAGCTGGCCAAGCGAGAGTTGTGTAATTGCAGGGTTATTGCTGCTGAGCCTGATGGGTAATGACACATTTGCAAATTAATTCTCAGTGCAAGGCTGTGATTAGCATACGGAGAGAAGCATCTTGCACACACACAAAAAAAAGGATACACACATGCGTGCACATGCTCACACACACCGCACGGGCCTCTAATCAGCAGCGAGGGGTCAGGTTAAATGGGTGTGTGTAGCGCTGGAGTGGGTGCGGGTCTGAGCAAATAGGGGTGAGTGAAGGGTCACAAGATTTTAGTTTTTATCACATTTGATACGAGCAGGTGCACCGAAGTCCAGCATTTTATTTTTTTAAATAAAACCTTTCATTTGTTACTCACTAAAGGTCGTCTTTTTTATCTTTTTATCTTTTTAATGATGTCAAGAGAGATGGATTTTATTTTCTACAGAATATCGTTGTACATGTTTTTGTTTTAAAAATTTTCTTACATGGATTTCAAGACTGGATTTTGACTTTGGGTGGCTCAGTTGGTAGAGCTGTTGCCTCTCAGCGAGAAGGTTGCCGGATCGAATCCTGGCTGGGGTGCTTCTGGGTGGAGTTTGCACGTTCTCTACGTGCATGCGTGGGTTTTCTCCTGGTATTCCGGTTTCCTCCCACAGACCAAAAAACATGCACGTGAGTCTAACTGGTAACTCTAAATTGTGCCTAGGTGTGAGTGAGAGAGTGAATGTTTGTCTCGTTTGTCTCCATGTGTCCCTGTGATGGACTGGAGATGTGTCCAGGGTGTACCCAGCCTCTCGCACAGTGACTGCTGGGTATGGAAGTGACCCCCACAACTAAAAAAAAGAAGAAGAAGTAGGTAAAGATGATGGATGGAATCCCACAATTGCATAATATCACCGTGCAGAGGAACTCTATATGATGGTGATGACTCTGCTGTGTGGAGATACATTCATAGTTACACATGTGCACATGTTTAGTGATTGAGATTTTTTTGAAGGACCATCCAGGAAGTTGGCACGGCAGATTTGTGAGTCTCTGTCTTCGTCATCTGAGTCGTCCCTCCCATCACATTCCTCCTCTTTCTTGTGTTTTATTCTTCCCCTTTACCTGTTCTTTCTCCTGTTACCTTTTGATCACGGTGTTTTCAGTTTCACACACCACCTCAGTCCCTGAGGAGCTTTTGCACCGAGTGTGTTAGTCTGTTTGTAGCCTTCAGCGTGCGCTTTCCCCGTTTCCTTAGAATTCTTGTGAAATGGGACTCATTAAATAACAGACAATAGCTTGTACTTGTACTTTCTGTCTCTAAATGAGCAAATACAAAAAGATGATTATTTTCTTTCAATTACCCATTAGTGTTGTTTGTTAGTAAACCATTCAGAAGTCCTGGTTTCAGTTTGACTTTTTATGTCTTATTTTATTTTATTTTTCTTCCTCTCACTCTGATTTAGTGATTTAAGAGAGTGGACTTTAAAAAAAAAAAAGTTAGTTCAACTAACTCCAAATGTTTGTCTGCTTCTTTTTTATGCTTCATAAAAAGAAACAGACAAAGTGAAATGATGAATCTGTTGTTAAATACTGTTCTTACAACCTAGCTGTTTTTTAACAATTTCTTTTTAATACCATTCTATTTTCACTTGTTAAAAAAACTCAATTTGTACACTTCCTTCAGGATTGTCTATTGTTGTCTTTGTTGTCCACTGTTGTCATCACTTTGTTAAAAGCAGGTTTCTCTTGTAAATGAGTCCCCAGGCTCTAAATAAAGGTTGAATGAAAACTGTTTATGAAGTGGTTTTCACAAGTTTCTGCCATGTAAAAGCCCATAGTCCAGAAAAGAAAGAAATATCAACTTAAATAGTTCAGAGAAAAGTCTAAATTTATTGGAAATATTGTCAAGCACCTGGCTTTTAACATAATTTACAGCTTTTCCAGTTCTTTCTTTACCCTGTCCACCTTACATGGGGGAGGACGTGGGATTTTGAAGTGTCTGTCTTTCCGCGTCTGTCAGCATGTCTTCAAACTTGGTAGTGTAGCGCCTGAGGGAGACACATCACCTCCCAGCCTGTCTCACAAGGTGTGAGACACTTCAGCGTTCACCTCACAAACACACACACACACACGCACACACACACACACCTGTGCAGATCAGCATCGAAGCATGCATTTGCCTTTAAGCGATGATAATACGGGCTGTTTGCGCACACTCAGCTGCCATGGTGTGATGGCAAACGTGAACATGTTGAACAGTTTCACGTTTATCTCTTTACGTTGTTGTGTGTGCGCCTCTTCACCACCGTCACGCTCAATTAAGTATACTGACTTCTTTGTATCAGTTCAAACTCTTCCCTGCTTCCATCCACGTGGACCCCAGCACCAACTCTTGGTTTCTTCTTCTTTTCTCCTTTAGCCATCAGTCCCCGTTAGAGATGATTTGCCCCATTTGGTGCTTGTCTCCCTCCCACTGTCATACTCGTGTCGTGCTTGTGGAATGTGTTTTACTTTTCCTCCTATCCTCTGTCTGAGTCCTCCTGAAGGCATAGGACCCCCCTCAATGCACCTCCCTGTACAGTACTTCCTCACTGAACTGTCGCCAGTCTCCTATGTCTTGTCTTCCTCCCCCCACGGAGTATCACAGAAAGAATTGGAGAAAGTGTCAGCCCGCTGGGTGAACGCTCCTGCACGACTGTTTCCCCCCACACTCACTGTTATTTTTTGTGATTTGGCAGAGATGCTTCCCGGCAGATAGTTACCTCCTCGCCCCTCGCTGCCGCCATCTCGCTCAGGTTTGTGCGCAGAGCAGGCGGGATGTTTGTCTGTTTGTTCGTGTGTGTTGGGGTGGGTGTGTGTGCTGGGTGGGGGGGTGCTCTGCTGTTGGAGCAGCATGGTGAGCAGTCTGTGCACTCGGCTGCACAAGCCAAGTTTCCTAGACGGACACGCACCCACACACTCACAGACACGAGGACTCTCGTTTGCAGAGAGGAGAATGGAGGCGGGGGGCATCTTTTTGTATTTTCCTCCTCCAAACACAGCTCTTCTATTGTGCGCTACCCTTGAAGACCTGCAGCGTTCTCTCTGCCATCCTTTGCCTACTGTCTGATACAGTGCGAACAGATGTTCCCTTGATAGTCGCTGGGCCTCTCGCTGTCACCGGGGCTGTGCAATCAACTGTCACCCTGACTCCAAATTGAACTGTGGCCACTCTCCTCCTCCTCCTCCTCCTCCAGGGGTGAAGCATCAGCACCCGGCTGGTATTTCCCTCTCATCCGTACCGCTGCTTGTTCTATCCCTTTTTGCTTGAACTCCACCACCTCGCTCACACAAACACACACCCTTCATTGCTTTCTTGCTGTGTTGTTGCCTTGAGGGAGATCATTCTGCCCTCCTTTCATCCTCCTCTCCTCCTCTTTCTATTGGCAGCGAACGAGAGCGAGAGAGAGAGAGAGAGACGGAGAAGGAGGAAGAGAGTGCGAGCGAGAGAGAGAGAGGGTGAGAAAATCAGAAGGGAAGAAGCGGAAGGAGAGATAGTGGCAGCGGTAGTGGAGGGAGCAGAGCTCATCTTTCTTGGAGAGAGAAGTAAAAGACAGTACCAAGAAGCAGTGGCTGCACTCGTCTGCAGGATTTACCAAGACCTGGTTTTATTCTTCTTCCTACCTCTTTTCTTCCTCCCGGCACTTGGACCTGCGAGCTTGTACATCTCTCTCTCCAGCTGTCCCGACTCTCTGGGTGTGCGCCCGTGTGGGGTTCATGACAGAAGAAGCTACAGAAAGCGTGCTCCCCGTTTTGCCGCTTAGAGACGTACAGCGAGTGCGTGACCCCCTTGCATGGGGGATCTAGGGCGAGCGGGTCGAGAGCGGGGGCGTGCTCAAGGTTTGACCCTTGCACCGCTCTGTCTGTGTGCATCTCTGTGACTGTCTGAGGGTCTGTGTGTGTGCGTGCGTGTGTGTGGATGTGTGTGTGTCCTGGCTGGCTGGGCGGTCCCAGCCTCACGCTTGGTTAGCGAGGACCAGAGAGCAGGGATGACAGGCTGAGTCCCAGCCCAGCCTCACCACACACAGAGCCTCGTTTCTGGGTGGCTGTGAGGGCACCCCGCCACCATCGCTCAGTCATCCAGGACGGGACTGCTGCCTGCACGTTTGAAGCAAGTCGCCTCTGCTTCATGACACAAAAACTGTAACCATGTTTGGACTAAAAGCACCACTTTACTATTTACCAGGTAAGCTATATGTGCACTAGAAAATTGTGCATCTTTGTGTTTGTTTTATGCAATGTACTTACTGACTTTTTCTTACAAATGTGCAATGCTTTCTGCAGTGTGTGCATGCTCATGTATGCCATTCTATGTTTTCCTGTTATGAGAAAGTGCACGTTAAGGTTTAAGGTTAGCGCTGGGTTGCATCTAAGGAGATCCTCTTCTTTGTGCTGACGGTTTTGAGGTCTGAATGTGAGCTCCAGTGCTGGTAATGCTGTGTGACAGCACCTCTTGCCCTCTTCCTCCAACCTCCCAGCCTTTTCTCAGCGTGGAAGTCAGCAGGTAAATGAGACACGAACTGGCAGCGGGTGTGTTTTACGCAGCTCAACCAGACAGTAAGTTTGAGAAGGGGGTGCATTTGAACGGTTTTGTATGTGCCTCGCGTGTGCACATCTACGCGTCTTTGTGTCTGTGCAAGTAAGTGTGCATGCTTGCAGACATGCAGGTTTGTGGTGTTGTGTGTCTGTGTGAAAGTCTGAGCGAGTGCTAAGGTGGCATGAGGTTACCACCGGTCGGCACTTAAGTGCGTGTCACGGCTCACTGGGCACTGATTGTGGAGAGGGAAGCCAAGAGAGGGTGGTGAGAGAAGGAAACGGCTGACTGTAGAAGAAATGTAGAATCAGACAGAGACGAAGCTGGGAAAGACAAAACATTTATTTTTATAATCTATTTATTTTCATGTTTGGCCCATACCGTCTTTTTTCCCCTCAATATGTATAATGCAATATGGAAAATTATTTATAAATTATATCTTGCATGTTTTTTAACTTACATCAGAACTGGTTATATATCATTGAAATTAAAAAAGCACTTTTCTCATTGGCAAACTCAGAGTTAAAGTTAGAGAGGCCAGACTGAGATGGTTTGGACATGTCCAGAGGAGGGACAGTGGTTTGGACATGTCCAGAGGAG
>JAVCKU010000042.1:10872172-10884909 GCA_032273985.1 Hypsolebias coamazonicus | reverse complement strand
AAACTGTCCAGATGACCCAACTGAGAATTATTGGGTTGAGAATTTTATGTTTATTTGATGGTGATTTCCATTTTTTTTAGGCTAAATACAAATAAAAGGTGAACATTGATTTAGTTGTATAGTTTATAGTTTTTTTTTAGGCTTTTATATTGTTTATATCGATATCGAATTATATCGTTATCGACCCAAATTAAGAAGTATATCGTGATAAAATTTTTGGCCATATCGTCCAGCCCTAATATAAACAATATAAAAGCCTCAGAAAAACTGTACAAACTGTACAAATAAATTAATGTTCATCTTTTATTTGTATTTAGCATTCAAAAATTTTGAAATCACCGTCAAATGAACATAAAACTCTCAACTTTGTCAATATTAATAGTTTTAACTTTAAACAACAACATAAAACATTTGCTGCATGGATTTCCCTTTTGATACAGCTGGGGGGTGTTGTTTCAGGGACACGTTGGCTCAAACTTTATTGTGCTTCATCTTCTGACTCTCAGTGGAACGACTCTCCGTCACATTTTGCAGCACACTGAAACCTGCAGTTTATCGGAGCTTAGATAGCCAAACCACTTCCACACCACCAAATTATTCTTTCCTCTTTTATCAATGATGTCATCTGATTTCTCTTTGCTTGTGAAAGCTTGTTCAGTCACATTCTGACAGTCATGGGCACTCATTTTGAAGCAAAAACTTAATGCGTGTTAGAGCCTAGCCTGCTACTGCTGACTCCTTCTGGACTCGAGCTCTGCGTAACAGCTACGTAACCACGCACTTACGTAGTTGTGTCGCATCTTTTTCTGTTTGGGTTGAAACTGAAGCAACTGCTTCAACCCGAACAGAAAAAGAAATGCATCAGTGAAACGCTGTAATCGTATCGAAATATTGAAAATATGCTTAAAACTCATATCTCCATTATTGAATAAAAGTGTATCATGACATATATCGATATCGAATTACCGTCCAGCCCTAATCTTGCATGAGAGATTTTCAAGCAGCCATAACAATTATGAAGCTTTGTTGTGTAATTTTACTATTTGATAAGGTTTGGGTGACTGAAAGCAGCTGTTTTACAGTGCAATTTACTTTAAAGTCATTACTCACTAGTTATGTTTTCCACATGTTTGTGCCACTAATGGAATCACTGAAATACAGCATTTGTGAATGACATAGTATACAATCTGTGGACTTCCAAACATCACAGCAGTGTATCCATCCATCCATCCATTATATTTTACCCGCTTCTTCCTTTTTGGGTCGCAGGGATCGCCGGTGACCATGCCCAGCAGTCACTGTGCAAGAGGCAGGGGACGCCCTGGACAGGTCACAAGTCCATCACAGGGCCACAGCAGTGTCCTAAAAAGGATTTGCTACATGCTTTTTGCATCCACATGAGCTAATTCATTGGTACTTTGTAACTTTCGTACAGTTTTATTCATCCCTTATTTTTTGCTGGCTGCACCTAGGATTCTTTGTGTATGAGTATGGGATCGATCTACCATAGTAGTCCCTTCTTACTTAGTATGTGCAAGCACCAATATTTGACACAGAGTACCACTGTTGGCTGGTATGGATGTGATTTTTTTTTTTTAATAGATGCAAAGATTATTTTATTGAACATATTGGTCACATGGTGAGCACTGTGAATAAATGGCAAAAGTGCAAACAAATTTAGATATGATACTGGAATGCTGATTACTTATGAGGTAATCACATGAGCATCCACAAAACTAATTGAATAGAATCTTTGAGTAATCAAGCAAGATGAAAACTTATTATACCTTCCCAAGAATGGTATTTTACTTGTTTAAAGTTAAAGAGCAAGTAATTTATTACCAAATCACAAACCATTTTTATCTTTGCCTTTTATGTAGCTTTTTTTTTTCAGTTCACTTCCTGTTTTGATGCCTTCGCTAGTTTAGAAACGCAAAAATAATTACAAGACTCAGCCATGTCTGCAGCACTATTCTATTTTTAAAATGTATGTGCTGATTGGTTGAATGTTTATTTAAACTTGTGGATCTTTTATTCATTTATTTATTTATTTTTTTTGATCCCAGAAAAAATATGAATATGCTAAATTTCAGGATATAGTTTAAAATTGTGCTGTATTAAAAAACAACAATATCTGACCTGCAACATCACCCCATATGTTCAAAGACCTTATGGCTCATAAAAGAAGAAAAAAGACGAGCAGCAGAGTAAACATTAACTGAAATTGTCATTCCCAAACTACGCAGTGATACTGGCAGATTTTGACGTACATGACCCTCTTTTCCACTTGGCTGGTGACGCCATCAGGGAACATCCACCTTCTCCTTGTGCTCATAAAGCTTTAAGGGAATTGGGATGGGGTGGAGGAGACTGCTTGCTTTGAGGGAATAAAGTGCCATGGTGTTAAGTGAAGCGCAACAAACCACACAGCACACAGTAACATTAGACTACTCGAAAGTGTGGAGTGGGGTTTACACAAAGGGTCATGTGAGGAGTCTGAACATTAGAGGCATTTAAGATTGGAAGTTGGCGCATCGGTGTCAGCCTGGGTCAGTGGCTGTGGAGGAGGATGTGGAGGTAATGGCTCAGTAAATGGGATTTGTTTTATCAAAGGCAGTGGTGAGAGAGACAGCAGCACTGCTGTAAGGTCTTTTTCTATTCCCAGGAAGCCCAAAGGTTAATTTAGTGGGGCGAGAACTGCCTTCTCCTTTAGCTCACTGGCTTTACGGCTTCATCTCAATCTTTTCTTTTTTTCTCTCGCTCTCCTGTTGTTCTCTTGCCAGCTCCAAGTCTGGATTTGTAAAATGTGTGATAAATATCCCATATTTCCCATGGAAATCTTTCTCGACTGCATTCTATAATCAATGTCCTTGTAGAAATTGTAAGGATTGTAAAATGTTCAGTAGCGCAATTGCATTTGTAGACCAATTAAAGCCAAAGCTTGAGAACGCACACTCCCACTCTCACAGCAGGTTGTCTTTTGTAGCTCTGTAACAGTGTATGTGCCTGCTGAGTGTCTGTGTTTGCTTGTTGTGGGATTGAATAAGTGAGACTAGGCTTGCTGCCAAAAGGATGGAGGGAGGGGATGTGAAAGGGAAGAGAGAAGCAGCATAAATGGAGGCAGTGGGATGTTGCTTTTCGGACTTTGTTGTCTTCCCTGTAGACGTTGCTTTGAGCAGGATACATGCAAAATTACACACACACACACACACACATCCTTTTTACTTACATCAAAGTTGTCATCATTGCTAGGAGCAGGACTGTTGTCTGCCATTACTGCATCCTCATCGATCATACGGATGTCATCTCTTGTTTACAATTAGAGGTAAAACGGTGGAGCTTTTTTTTTTTTTTAACCACTCTGCCTGCGTCTTTCAATTTACCATAAATTACCTTAGAACATGTTACGCAGTCTATTTTTAACAGGACGATGCCATGTGAGAAATCGTGTAAAAGTGCGTGAGATAGGAAAAGAGGCCACAAACAGGCTCACTCTTTCTCTGATCTCCCCCTCAAAGGATTGTCTCCATGAGTAGTGACAACCGTGACGGTCACAGGTTCTAACAAACAATGACCAAGACTCGCTCTCTGTATCTGTCTATAGGCTGACTCGGGGCCTCGAGGGACCAGCAGGGAACGTCTGGGTGCTGAGGGAACCTTCTCACAGGAGAAAGGTGGCCCCTCAGTCCCTGCTCACCTCCTGGGAAACCCCTATGCCTTCGGTCTCACCCCTGGTGCCGTCATGCAGGACTCTCGTTTTCAGCCCCTAAAGTGAGTTCAAGTTTTCTGTGTTTGACGATTCTACGTGTACCGGTAGTCTTGTTTTTTGAAGGAAAGCTACACTGGTTGGTGTTAGGATCCAACTTTATCTGCATATAGAAAATTTCTGGAGTAAGCCACATTCATCTAGTTGACATTAGTGCTGAAAAACCATTTGAATGTGTTTAGTTTCTCACTGAATTCTGATGAATTTACACAACAGTAAACAGAAAAATCAAACTAACTTCCATTTTTTTCTCTTTTGTCGTACCTCTTCGTTATCATCAGCCTGCCTAGACAGTTGCCTAATACTGTGCCACCCGGTCCTATACCAGAGGAATACCTCCGGGGATTTCGACCCTACGCCACAGCTGAGGATGCCCTTAGGATGCCATCTTTGCCTTTAGGCTTGGACCCTGCGACAGCAGCTGCTGCAGCTGCTTATTACCACCCCAGCTACCTGCCCCACCCCTCATTCACTCCATACAGGTAACCATTCTGTTTTTGCCCTTGCACCAGTTAATAGATTGTGCAAAAGTAATGTGCATCTTGTTCTACTCTGCAGTTAACACATTACTGCACAGCTAATGTAGAACAGACGTTCCAATTGGTAACAAGTTTTGCTTGTTTTTTTTATTATTTGTACATTTATTGAACGAAGGAAATGGAAATCAAAGTAAGACATTAATGTAATTCATGGCAGCACAAACAAATGTACTGAGTTCTAGATAAACAAAAGCAACGTAATATATTACAAAGGATGATGATTAAAGAAAATTGTCTTCTGGATCTAAGCTGTATGATGCAAAGCCTTTTTTCGACCCCAAAGATTAGAGATAAATTCTACAGTCCATTAACACTGGACAAGCTGCCTGTAAAAAGCCTGTGTTTTAAGAATAAATAGGTGGTCAGGAACATCATAATTCTTTTAAAAGGCCAGATGTAAAAGGGTTGTCACATTACAGTTTGTTGCTGAAGGATGGGGCATCATCATTTGTCTGTCAGATGTTGCAGTGATGCTCTGTTCTTCATACCTTTACTAAAATTAGGCCTTTATGTAGTGAGATTAGCAGAAGAGAATGAAAGTTTCTGATGTTTCTAATCGTATGTTTGGAGCTTGTTCATAAATGTTTGAAGGAAATCACCCCAGAAAACTTCCTGAAGGGTTTTATAAAGATCCTGCTTCAAAATTTCTTAATAAAAATAAGATTTGGTGTTATATCTTGTAGTAAGGGTGAGAGGAAATTTTTTACAGAATATATGTGAAACACTCTACTCATGATTGTGTGTGTTCAGAAGGGCACTGCTTGCTTTGGGCCATCACAGGCTGCATGCTCCTAGTTTGTCATCCGAGATCATAGAACTGCAGCAGCCATCATACACACTGCATCGTAATGGATTTAATGAGGTCTGGGCTGAGGTTGTCACACACGTACATGGAAACACAGTTGTGCGTCAACAACTCTGTCTCTTCCTGGCTTCTGTGTAGTGACTGAGCTTCGCTGACAGATACCCCTGCCTCCTTGAAAGTCAGAGAACCTTGTGATGCTCCTTCTTTGGGAGATGGAGGCATACAGGTTAACAAGTAAATGCTGCATTATCTCACTGGAGACTGACTTTCTCTTTTTTGTCTTTTTTCCTGCTAATTCTTCTATTCCAGGATGGATGACCCATTCTGCCTCTCTGCTTTAAGGTCACCTTTCTATCCATTACCAACAGGGGGAGCTTTACCCCCCATCCATCCTTCTGCTGTTCACATGCACCTACCAGGGGTCCGCTACCCTGGGGACTTTGCACACCCTTCATTGTCAGCACTGCAGTCTGAGAGGTAAGGTTCCCCTTGGTAAATGCATGGAGCAGATCTCAGCACTCTGCCGCAATCATGTTGGTTTTTTCCTGATTTCGCTGACGTCCTTTTGTTGCTTCGTCCACTTTGCTTTTCAGGCTCCAGCTGGAAGATGAGCTGCGGCAGCGCGAGCGGGAGCGCGAACGAGAGCGCGAGCGAGAACGAGAGCGAGAACGCGAAAAAGAGAGGGAGCGCGAGGCAGAACGGGAAAAAGAGCGGGAGAGGGAACGAGAGCGCGAACGGGAAAGAGAGAAGGAGCTGGAGAGGGAAAGAGAGCGTGAAAGAGAACGAGAGCGCGAGAGAGAACGAGAGAAGGAGAAGGAAAGGGAAAAGGAACTGGAAAGGCAGAAGGAGAGAGCTCTGAGAGAGAAGGAGCTGCAGGCGTCCAAGGCCATGGAGAACCACTATCTCACTGAGCTCCACTCTTTAAGGGGACAAGAGGAACGAAGCAAGCCTGAGAGACTGACGCCCAGTCGGGCTGGTATGTGTCCATGCAGCCTCCTTGAACCATATAACCTCTGGTCCCAGTAAACACTTTACATTAACGAATCAGTAGATTGAATTATAACTTTATCTGCATAATGTACACTGAACATTTGACTTTTACACTGATTGTCAGATAAAACACAAAACTAGTTAAACTTGATCTCTTCTGACAGAATTTGAAATATTTGTTCAAACCTTGCACTTGTTTTTCATCCTAAAATGTATTTAAAATAGCCAGTTGATACTTAGATTAAGATGCTTGACGTTTGCAGTACTGATTTTATAAATTAAATAAAAATAATGTTGATAATCAACTTCAGCTAGAACATTGTGTTTTTCAAGCTGACTTTTTTTTTCCGCCCCTCTCTGCAGACAAAACCAAAGAGCCCACCCTTCCAGCTCCCAAACCAGTCCCACCTGGAATCCACTCGTCAATGATTCAACCCCATCATCCCATTCCTGGTCTGATCTCAGGCCACAGCCTCTACTTGGGGCCCGGTGCTGTAGCCACGGGGCTCCCAGCCGCAACCATCCCGCAGAGGCCCAACGAGGAGGAGCGGTGGCTGGCGCGACAACGCAAGCTGCGGCAGGAGAAAGAGGATCGTCAGTACCAGGTGTCTGAATTCCGCCAGCAGGTTCTGGAGCAGCATCTGGACATGGGCCGGCCCGCTGATGTTCCAGATCACAGAATAGACTCGCACAGGTGAGCTAACTCTCCCAAAGCTGAGACAAGCCAAGAAATTTCAAAAAGCCTTTTTTTTTTTTTTTAAATTAAACCACGTGCCATGGCAGCATTTATTGTGATTTGATTTAGCAATTCCAGAACTATTTTATGTCTATTATCTGATGGAGACAAGCTGTTCTGGGCTTGTGACAGCAAAATGCAGAAATGCTTTCAGTGCATGCACAATTTAATGTGCAGAGGAAGATTGGTTTCTGTTTCTGCTAGCCTTACAGGGACAGTTGTTGCTGTGCTTTGAACCCTCAGAGGATGGCAGGCTTTAGAAGTTTTTCAGGCGGGACTAAGCAGTAAAAGATAAACCCCCCTCAAAAGCACGTCTACTCCATTTTTGTTCGAACTACCTTCCAGGCCTGACGTGGGAAAACCGACTGTTACGTTTAGGCGTTGATTGGGGTTGTAAAGCAGGATCCTGATGACTGCGGTTTCATGAGTGGAAACTGGTAAAGATTTCAAATGGGCAGCGGGTGAGAGTACTTGGATACACAAAAGCTAATTCTCAACTAATCCTCTCAACCATGCACACTATAAGCCTCCTACCTACCTTCCATTGTTGCAGTGCCTGTGTTCGTGCTGTTGTGCCTGATTCAGAAGAGAGGTTGTGGTTGACGCTGGCAGGACGGGGGATACACACATGTGCACACACTATCTGTAACCCTACAGTATAATCGCATAATCACAGCTCACAGTCTGCAGATTGCAGATAAGACACACTTTACTGACTCTCCCTCACGCACACGCACACACAACACAAACAGGAAGCCTGGATAATTTGACTGGTCATGCAGTGTGCTCTACTGCCAGGTTCCATTTAGAAATATACTTGAGAAAGTGTCCATCACCAGTCTGCCCTTATTTCCTGCTCACTTTGACTGCTGCTATTCCATCTTTACAGCTACCTCCTCAAAACTCACCCCCTACCCCCCCCCCCCCACACACACACACACACATCTTACCATTCATATATCGGTCTTTTTGTCCTCTGACATCCTGTCAGAATGACATTTCTTTTGGCCTCTTATTTAGTGTACTGCTGTCTTCTGTGTGCATGTTTGTGCACACGCATCACTACAAAGGCCCAACAGATCAAAAACCAGCTTCAGTGTTGGGAGGAAAGTGTGTACCTTGGCCACATTCTCACTCTGCTCTGGGCTACTCTGTCTGGGTTTGATAACGCTGCTTTGCACAGACACACAGACATGGGTGACGGGAAGCAGGCATGGCATGTGAGCTTTGTTTTCAGTCTCTATTTTGTATTTGTAATAAGAAAATACTCTGTTTTAGAAAAAAATTGTTCTACTTGCATTGAATTCATTTTCTGTTTATTCTGTCACTGCAGGTCCTTACAAAATCCTCATGAACCAGGAAGCAGAGAACATCACCCTCTATTAGGTGCCCCTCCACCCCTCATCTCCCCCAAACCTCCGCAGCCACCTCGTGACCACCACCCTCCACCCCCCACTACCCTGTGGAATCCCGCAGCTCATATAGAAACAATCTCCGAATCCAGGCGTAACCACGAGCTCTCAGGGATGGGGCACTATGAGCTCAGTCGGCTGCCTCCAGGCCCCTTCAAATATGAAGATGCATCTCGAAGGCGTGATGTGGGAGCCATGGAGAAATATCCTCCACTGAGAGCTCCTCCAGGACTTCCTGAGCCCAGCACCTTCCTTGCTGAGCTGGAGAAATCCACCCAGTCCTTGTTGAATCAGCAGAGGGCGTCGCTGCCTCTATCAAGCCAGTATGAAATGGAAGGAAGCACCAAAATCAGTGGGTTGAAGAACTTCCAGGGACACCCGGGACAAGGTAGACATGGACAAGGTCTTGGTATGCTCCCTGGGTCAGGGATGGTACAGGCAGCTCCATTGGGGATGGGTCCAGACCCGATCCTCATCTATGCCGAGTTTCTCCAGCAGCACCGGAAGCCCGTCAGTAAACTGGATCTGGAGGAGAAGAGGAGGAGGGAGGCCAGAGAGAAAGGTATTCCCAACCAACGTAGAAGTGCATCTAACAATGTGTTTAGAGAAATTAAAACAATGTACGGGCCATATTTACATGTGGATTCATAACTTTTGTATTTCATGCAGGTTACTATTATGAACTGGATGACTCGTATGATGAGAGTGATGAAGAGGAGGTGAGAGCCCATCTCAGGAGAGTAGCAGAGCAGCCCCCACTCAAGCTCGATGACTCCACAGAGGTAAAACACCACCCATAAATAAATGCTTTCTGGGTTTTTACATAAAAAAAATTACAAGCTATCTCAATAAAGCTTTGCATATTTCATTTGTTTTACCTCTTTGTATAGAAATTAGATTTCCTGAAGCATGTAGGCCTGACTACAGTCAGCAGGCGTGATGAGCTCGTGCAGCAGAAGAGAAGGAAAAGAAGGAGAATGCTCAAGGAGCGTAGCCCTTCACCACCTGCCTCACAATCAAAACGCACTCCTCCCCCTCCTCCTCCTCAGCTCAGCACACGCTTCACTCCTGAGGAAATGGACAAGGCTCCAGAGCTGGAGGATAAGAAGCGATTTCTCACCATGTTTAAACTCTCCCATGTCACTATGCAGCAGAGAAAAGGTCAGTCTGGAGGAGTTACTCCCTTTAGCTCTGTTAAATCCAACCTTTGGTTAAATCAGTCTTCCATTTAGTCCAAATGTGATAGAAGTTGTTTAGTGTATATTTCAGAATCTACACATTATAGTTAAAGACATAGCATATAAAAGGAGCAGCTGTGGCTGAGTGGTTAGAGCAGATGTCCTCCAATGCAAGAGCTGGGGGTTCGATTCCACCAGCAGTCACATGCCAAAGTGTGCCTGGGCAAGACACTGAACCCCTCATTTCCTCCGATGGGTGTCCCATCGGTGTATGAATGCGATAAAGCACTGATTGGCTTTGAGTGTCTTGATAAGATAGAAAGGTGCTAAATAAGTACAGTAGTCCATCGTTTATCACGAGGGATCCGCAAAAAAAACTGTGAAGTAGGAATATTATTAATGGTAAAAGTAGCAATATTCTAAACATGTTTTTCTAAACTCTGAATGCTCTAAAAGAGCACACAGCATGTCATCATTTCAGCTCCCTGCCTCCTCTGCTCTTTGCCACCTGCAAGCGCTCTTGGCCACGCCCACTTCTCTGCTCTGCACTGAGAACGGCTGATCAGCTGCAGCAGGAAGTTTATCCTGCAGTATGGGCTGCACAATGGTGCAGCAGGTGCTAAATAATTTTAAATAATTTAATTTAAATAAAAATTCCATGTTGATCGTGCAGCTCATCCATCAGTCAGCCAGTTGTGTGTCATGTCCACTCTTATTTTGAAAAACTGAGATAGAGTGAGTCCGCGATGAACCGCGAACCACCCCAGTGGCCTGAACATGCCTTGTAACATATGTCAATCACTTCTGTTCTATTTTCTCTTTGACTTCTTATTTCTCAAGTTACTCATATAATGATTAAAACAGCCAGTCACAGTCACTTCTGAAGTGTGCTGATGCTTCACTTTAATGAGCTCTACTTCGTGCACTACACTCATGAACACGCTGACTCAAGCCACAAAGGAAATCATAGAGGAGTTAGAAAATGTCAGCCTCATACTTTTATTATATGCAGCGTGCATTAAGCAGTGCGCCCACAGTGTTATGCTTTGCATTGTCCCAGTTAGTCAGGAGGACTTGTGTCAAAGCTTTCTGATGCAATGCGTTTCAGAGTCCCCCAAACCAAAACTTTAACCTAAACTCTTTCTACACTGAACAAAATTATAAGCGCAACACTTTTGTTTTTGCTCCCATTTTTCATGAGCTGAACTCTAACATCTAAGACTTTTTCTATGTACTCAACAGGCCTTTTTCTCTCAAATGTTGGTGTGTAAATCTGTGTTGGTCAGCACTTTGCACATTTTAGAGTGGCCTTTTATTGTGGTCAGCCTACGGCACTCCTGTGCAATTATCATACTGTCTAATCAGCATCTTGATGTGCCACGCCTGTGAGGTGGATGGATTATCTCTGCAAAGAAATGCTCACAAACAGATTTACACACATTTGTGAACAATATTTGAGACAAAGTCTGTTGTGTACATAGAAAAAGTCTTAGATCTGCAAATTCAGCTCATGAAACATTGGAGCAAACAAAAGTTTTTTTTTGTTTTTTTTTTTCAGTATTCAAGGGAAACGTTTTTAAAAGCTTAAATGGTCCTCACAGATGAAAATAAGCACACACGCTGCAATTGTCCTGCAATGTGTGATTTACCGTTTTCTGCCAGGAGGTGGCAGCATTCAACTTTTTATTTTATTTTTTACATCATTTGACCTCTTTAAACAAACTTAAGTGCTTACGTAGCATTAAATGTAAAACTCACAAACAAGATAAATGTTAACTCAAGTTTGTTTTGCTTTGTTTTAGACAATGAAAGGGTGGTTGAACTGCTTCAAGCCATTAAAGAAAAGAGTGTAACCTTGGATACCATCAGGCATGCACCTCATCCACTGTGCAAGAGCCCTCCATCACAGACCTCTGGTAAGACATGTCTATGAATAAACACGCTTACCAAGCCCTGAAATGTTTGTATTGATCTTTGTGATGTATCTGATTAGACCTGTAAGTGTAAATGACATCAATCTCTAACTGCTGTGTTACAGTTGTGTGATTGTGGATGTGATTATTGCAGATCCAGCATTTACCCAGCAGTCCTCTGAATCTGAAGACCACCATAATGTCAGGCATCATAGCCCCCCCTTACATTACCCAGCATCCCCCAATGGCCATCCAAAATCCCTTGGAGACACATTAAGGCCAAAAGAACCCCCCTCTCCAGCTGTATACCCAGACAAGGCCCGGGGGCCCAGTGAAGGTCCCATCTCAAAGAGGAGCTCCAGTTTGCTAAACAGCTTGCGGCCCCCACTCCCGTTGCAAGCTAAAGAGGGGCTTCAGAGCATCAATGGACGCACAAAACCCTGGGACAGCTTCACCCCGGAGGAATTTGCCCAGCAGTTTCATGAATCTGTGCTCCAGTCCACTCAGAAAGCTCTGCAGAAACACAAAGGTAAACGGATCAGACCTACATTTCTCTGCAGGGGCTTCTTGACAGGATGGGGAAATTCTAAAGAAGTGTTTTGTTTTATTTATTTTCCCAACATGTTGGTGAGCCCACATTTCACAGTTGCAGAGACAACCAAAACACATTACAAGTGTTGTAAAAGAAGTGATCCATATAAAAATGTACATTTGTATCATCGCTGACATTAAATTCACTAAATGGATAAAACGTGACTTTTTTCCCCCTCTCCTGTCTTTGACCTTCAGGGACAGCTGCGGGTGTGTCTGAGTCGTCCCACCTCCAGGAGTCTTCTGTGCACTACAACATCCCTGAGCTTCAGAACACCCCCAACCGGCAGCCACATTCACAGTTGCACTCGAACGCAGCATTGTTTCCCCATCCACTGTCGCACGCTCACCCTCAGCCTAACGGACAGCACTTTTCGATGCCCCTCCACAAGGAGGCCACCATGATGAGGGAAGACCTCTCTGGTCCTGAGAACTCTGATGAGGAAGAGGAGGAGGAAGAGGAGCCTCCGGTTTCCAAATGGCAGGGAATTGAATCTATATTTGAAGCTTATCAGGAATATATTGAAGGTAAACAACTACCGTGTTTTTTGCTGTATAAGTCTTTTTTTTTTTGTTGCATAAATTAGCAAGCCTGCGACTTACGAAACAATGCATTTGTTTTTTTCCCCATATTTATAACCCAATTTTTGGCTGAGAGTTGACAATTTCATTCATTCGGACATAGAAAATACAGGTGATCCTCAGTTTCCGGCTGTCTTAGTTACCGGCCGTTTCGCGTTTACGGCTTCCGCCTCAGTGACGTCATCACCTCACGTTGCCTTTTTTATGCAGCATTTTATGTTTTTT
>JAVCKU010000042.1:10640910-10651350 GCA_032273985.1 Hypsolebias coamazonicus | reverse complement strand
CCACACAGAGGGCTGTGGTAGCTCGGTGGTCTGTGGTTGTGTCAGGAAGGGCATCCGGCGTAAAAACAATCACCAAGTCTTAGTGAGACTTAGTTCGCTGAAGAAGGGAGCAGCCGAAAGAAGAAGAAGAAAAACTCAATAATCCAAGTAGAAAAATCCAACAAAGTTAAGTCAGGTCATCTGGACGTTTTATTTGTTGAAACGTTTCGTCTTTCATCCAAAAAAAAAAAAGGATGAAAGGTATTTTCATGACTTCACTTTGTTGGATACTAAAGTTTAGAGTTTTCCACAACAAACCTGCTCATGGCTAACTTTAAATAGGCTTATTGTGCATTCATATGTTCAAAAATGTTTCATATTTGATTTTTATTCAGTGTTTTGTCCCCTGCAAGCCACACAAGAACAAATTTAACAAAACGAGAAATTATTTTTACATTCAACGTGTTTTGTCAGGTTTTTGCTTGTTGGTTGTTTTACTCATCCACGTGTCGTTCATCTGTCTTCATCACATAAACATGAATGAACAAATAAATATTCCAGCAAGAGGCCACCGCTTGTGACAAGTGAAGCTTCAGCTTGTCATTGGCTCAAAATGTTTTCAAAGAACTCAAAAGCATAGCGTGTGAACATCTCCAGCCGAAGCCGACTGTGTTATGAGAAGAGTGTTGGAACTTTAGGCATTTCCAGGAAGTTCTGATCTTGTGGGAGTCGTCACAGCTTAGACAATTACACAGAGGCAAAATAACGCAACTTCGTTTCTGATTGGAAAATTCCTGCTTTTGTCGACAAATCAGTCACTCCAAAATCTGCTCATTAGCCTAAACGAGACTCTACTGATAGAAAATGTTTTAAATGTGAGACAGATATTGGAATATTTTTTTAGTTTAAACTGGTTGTAATTACGTACTGATGTTTTTTCTGTCGTTCAGTGGCTGCAAACTAAAAAAGAACAGACCCTGTGGCGTAAAAAGAAAAAAGGAGTATTTCCAAGCAAAGTTGTCCAAAGATGTTGGCTTGTTTTCTAAATTACAATATTATTCTCCTTTATCCACACTCTTAACATAACTCTCTCACTGAGCCACATTTTACATACTGTAATATTATATTCCATCCTTTAGGTCTTCTTTCGCTAACAGAATTAAATGTGTTTCAAAACGCCTGTTTGATGGTTCAAATTGTAAATAAAACTAATAATAGATTAACCGAGCTCGTTCCAATCAGTGGTCCACAACATTCTTATAAAACCAGGAAAAAAAACATCTTATCTACAACAAAAATAGAAGACTTAAAATAACTAGGTGAACCTTTTCTGGGAGGGGCCCACAGATTTGGAACGAGCTTGACGAGACTTTAAAAGAGTTGAAATTCATCTCCACCTTCAAAAAACAGTTCAAGAACAAACTGCTCTGTTTGTACACTTGAGATCACCCGTTGGACCTGAATGATCAGAGGTAACATACCGTATTTTCTGACGTATAAGTCGCAGGTTTTTTTTTGCATATTTGTCAGTCCTGTGACTTATACGCCAAAGCGGCTCATGTACCGTACATTTTTTAAATTCATATTCATAACGCAATTTTTGTTTGGCGCTTTAAATTTTGGAGAACTGCAACAGCGAGACCTCCTGTGTGCACTCACTTCACTCAGCTGGTGCAGTTGGAGGAATGCTGGAGCACTAGTGGCTCCAGCCACAACGGATGATGGATGGATGGCACCACCCAGGTGAAATGAAGCTGTTTTAACCATTAAATAAATGCATAATAAACGTGACAGGTCAGCAGTGATGCATAATAAATGCAACTTATACTCCAAAGTGACTTGCATATGTTTTTTTTTTCTTTTCATTATGCTTTTTTTGACTGATGCAACTTATACACCGGTAAATACGGTAATCTGTACTGTATGTGGAATTTTTATGAGGAATGTACGATGCACTTATTGTGTTGTTATTTTAATATGTTATAAACTGTTTGTAATTATATGTACCCGGGCTCCCTCTATAAGATTTAAATCACTTTTCTGAGACCTGATTCACACACTGTTATCTTACAGTAATGTATTATGTTTTATGACTCTGTGTGTGTGTGTGTGTGAATAAACTGAATAAAACAAATATGTAAAGTATTTTGCAACCTAAAACAACTAGAGGTTAATTTTCAACTAATGACCCAGGAGCTGTACAAAGATTATGTTCATCTTCATAAGGAGATAATAAAATAAATGAATAAAATCACTTGGAAACATATTTACTTTGTTTAAAGCAATTCAACAACAACAAATCATATTCCATATAACCACATTCTTTACAAACGCACTGACGTTTTTTTTCTCGTTCTAAGATGAGATATATCTCAAAGATATTTGAGGTTGGTTCAATCTTGTCAAAAATAAAACCACTGTTGCTCCATACAGTCGATGATCATTATTAATTTGTTAGATAACATATTTTGACATTTAGCTGTAAAATATGTGAGAAATATAAAATGATGGACATCGAAACAATAAAACAAACAAAATTATTACCCTTTTTTCATAGAATTTCAAAACTCTTTATTAAAACACTTTAATTATGTTTAACACATTTCTATATTTTATAATCAGTTTGTTTGTCTTATTTGTTTCTATACATTAAAAGTATCAAAACCTAAGAATAAAAGTAGACAGAAAAGATATTTTATGTAAGACAGATTCTTGGTTTCTGTCACTAATTTATTACTATAATTGGCATAATTTTGTCATTTGGAGAGTAGCTGCAGACATGTTTTATGCTGTAAAGAAAGTTATGCTGCTGCTGAATAAAGAAAGATTTATAACACTTCCTAATTAAAAACATGCTGTTCCCTGCAGATCATACAGCCACACTTGTGTCCTCTTTTAGCTTAATTAGCTACAATTACAAGATCACGTCCACAGTCAAGTCTGTAAGTGATGGAGACGTAGACCATTTTTAACAATTTGCATCCGCATGCGATACAAAACAAATGGATATAAAATAAATCATATTGGATTTAAAATAAACCCATCAAGATGCATTGAAATCTTAGGGGTAAAATTTAATTTTTGTAGGCTCTTGCTAAATGAGAACATTTACTAATTACCATATTTTTTGGGCTATAAGTCTCACTTAAAATCCTTAAATTTTCTCAAAAATCAACAGTGAGACTTATGTATCAATTCTGGTTGTGCTTACTGACCTCCAACCAATTTTATGTGATTATTGTGAATGAGCTGAATAAAGTCTGACTTATCTGACTGTTTTGTTTCGCTTAATGCGCCTTATAGTCCAAAAAGTACAGTATTCATTTCACAAAAAGCTGTGCCCCTTAAAAATATTAATATATTGTTTAAAGAAATGATGATGGAAGTTAAACTTTTTATTGCACTGAAGCAAAACAAACCAGAAAACTAGCAAAAGTTTCAGGAATGGTGAATAATGTGGTGAGTTTTTCAGAAAAAGGATCAGGGCTTTGGCATTTTTATTTTTCCTTTATTTAGTTTGTAAATAAATTATTTACAGCAATTATGTGTAAAGAAAATTTAAAGAAAAATGCTCTGAAGTGAGATGATGGAGGTGAACTGTGATGGTTGGACTCAGGTTTCAAGGAGCAAACTTTGCATTGCATGGTGGAGGTAATGTCATGGTTTGGGCTCTTGGAACTTGATTGATGCAGCTGATGTTTGCATTGATTTACTGTCCCTGTTAGTTGTTATGCAAGGATATCTGAATTTATCGTATTGTTGGATTTCCTGTTTGTGTTCACCAAACTTGTGAAGCTCTTCAGTCAGCTGTGCCGTTTGCAAACATTCAATGCAAATAAAGTTGACGTTGATGACGAGTCCAGATGTGCGCGACTTTAAAAAAAAAATGAGCTTGGAAACAACAACGAGTTGGATTTTCTTGTTTCCAAAAAGCTAAACGGGATTGAAAATTAAATAATGACTGTAAATCAGTTTTAACGTCTTCTAAATTTTTATGGAGCAGTGGTGAACAGATTTTGAATATTTTCATAATTTTTTCCCCTCAAGGGCAGAACAATGATTTATTTTATTATTGTGCACACACACACACACACACCCCACCTCTGTTCAAAGCTTCTATTTAAAGTGACTGAGCTTGATCACGAGTTTAAGAATTGAGTATTGAGAAAATATGCTTTTGCTGTGTTGTACGTCAACAGCCTTAGTGTCTGCTGACTGAAAGTTTTTTTGATTAAACATGTATTTTATTTAATTTCAAATAATTTAATTATTGTTAATGTTTTTATTGATCTTAATGTTTTAAAAACAGTTTTTTATGTGTTTAAATGTTCTTCATTTTATGTGAACAGCACTTTGTTGCAGCTGTGGTTGTTTGGGCTTTATAAATAAAATATTACTATTATTATTATTATTATTATATTATTATTATTATTATTATTATTATAAATAGACCAACATCAAGTGTAAAGTTAAGTGATTTGCAGGGAAATTGAACAAAATGACATTTGCTTTTGATCCCACATCCTGCAAAAATAAAATGATTAATTTTAGCCTTAACAGCACAGTTGACACGTTCACCTTAGTGCTAATTCTCAAGTAATTTAAGTGTTGGTGAATGGAGACATTTAGCCTCTAATACAGGAAACATGTTCAAGATAATGAAAAGAAATGAACTTATATGTTACAGATTTTATTCATGTTGTGTGCTGTTTGGGCCTTTTCCATCACGGAGCTCCAAATTGTTGTTGTAACATTTTTCAAGCTGGACTCAAACCTCCAGCGCACATTTCAGCACTGGATCTGAAACAGAAACGTTCGATCTACAGGTGAAGAAGTTTTAGATCTCGAGTTCCAACAAACTGCTTCTCTGTGAGTTGAACGTTACAACGGTCTGGATTAAAACCAAAGCTCTAATTCAATTCTTACTGCAGTGCAGCTGGAGAACACTGCAGTTTGTGTTCGTTGGGCTGTGGCTGGAGTCAAACGCCGCAGACTTTGGGGACTCTGCTTTAACGAGTGGTTACTCGTTTGCAGGACCAAACGTTTGGGCAACAAATTAGAAACGGCAGTGCTCATTAATTCTGACAGTTGCTGCATCTTTCTTGTATTTTGTGATGGGCAAATAGCTTCAAGTGTTTGAAAATGTTTTTTAATGTTGTTTTTGTAAATAATGTGGATAAGAAAACGTCTCTTTATCTCTCGCTCTCATCTTTGGTGGCACAGTGGATTAGTGGTTAGCACTGTTACCTCACAGCAAGACTGCTCTGGGTTTGAGGCCCCGTTTGGACCCTGGGGTCTTTCCGCATGTTCTCCTCGTGTTTTTCCTCTGGTTTCCTCCCACAGTTCAAAAGTTGCATGGCTGCCTTCAGGCCTTCTCTTGCAAGAGAGATCTTTGATCTCAGGGAGGTTCCTGGTTAAATAAAGGTTAAAGTTCATCTCTCTCTGTCCAGAGGACCAGACTTAACTTTTTTAGATTTTTCTACCTGGATTATTGAGCATGCACCAGGAAATCTCTCTCACTCCATAAGAGCTGTGTGCAGCTTCCAGGAGTGATGATCTGGTGATTCAGCCACAGAATAATCCTTAAAAAACAAACGAAGGACGTTGAACACCTGAAACACCTGAAGCTACCTGTCCTCTGCTCATTTTGGACACTTCAGTTCTCAGTTTTTTGATGAAGGGGACAGTTTAGATTCATCTCCCCTGCTTTGTGCACTCCTGACGGAGACGCTGCTCATTCTTTTGCACAAAACCGGAACCGCCTTCTCCGCTTTGGACTTTTCTAAGAATCCCACAGATTAAACGTTTTTGGAGTTGCCTCTTTTCACGCCACGATGAGCCCCGTGGCTTCAGGCCGCTCTTGTGATCCATTTTCCCCATCATGTCTTGCTTGTTTGTTTTCTTTAGTCATCAGTTTCCGAAGGACTGGTTCACACGCAACAAACCGCCACAAAGACTGCAAGCTGCTGGTGAAGATTCTCAGTCATCCAGGACATGATAAAATCAAAAAAGGTTCAATACAGAAACAAGTGGACTTTATTTGTAGCAAGAAAACGACTGCGAGCGTTTTCTGAAGACGATGCAGAAAGGTCGACCTTATCCACTCATTCATGGCGAGAGTCGTTTTGGCCTATAACAGACCAACATGATCATTTATAATTAAAAACCTTAGCATCCGTTATGTTTGTTCTCACAAATGTTTAATTTAACCAGTTTGTATGTTGCTACACAACAATTATTCTAAACAACATTCTAAAACAAATGAATAAAAGAGAAAGAAGATGTCAAATGTTCTCAACTTTTTGTCTTGACACAAATTGTTTAAAGTGCCCAAAAGGTTATTTAGTTGTCTAGGATTATTTGTGCATAACTACTGTTCTTTTATTGAGGGACAGCTTTAAAAAGGCAGAAAATCCAACATGACACACAAAACACAACAGTTTTAGACGCAGCTCTTTGACTAAAGGCTCCAGTGGTGAACCTGAAGTCCAGATGTTGTCCAGGGCTGACAGCCTCATAAAATCCCCTCACACACAACAGTGTTGCTGAATGCAGCAAAACAACCATTCATGGTTTATTTCAAACAGAAGCGTCTCAGATGTCTAAACTGTCACGCGCTGAAGTGCCAGGCGCACAGCAGCAGCTCCTTCAGGGTTTTGCGCAGCTCCTGGCTCCTGTACGCGTAAATGAGCGGGTCGATGAGCGAGTTGCAGATGACGAGCACGAGAAAAAGGTTGAAACTGCGAAAGAAGCAGTTGCAGTAGGGACTGCTGGGGCAGGCGAGGATGAGGATGAGGTGGAGGAAGAAGGGGCCCCAGCACACCACGAAGACCCCGAGCAGGATTGTGAGGGTGACGGCTCCCTTCATGCTCGTGGAGTGGCGCCTGCCTTTGTGGAAGGCGGTGATGCGCCGGGAGTGCACGTGCGCCAGCAGGAACATGTGCAGGTAGAGCACGGCGTTGAACACCAGCGTGGCGCAGAAGAAGGTGACCATGCACAAGATGACGGCGTTGTAGGTGTGGTAGACGATGAAGAGGATGCTGGAGGTGACGCTGGCCAGCCACACCACCGCGATGATGGCCACGGCGCGCGGCGTGGTCATGATGCTGTGGTACCGCAGCGCGTAAAAGATGGTGACGTAACGGTCCGCCGCGATGGTGCACAGGAAGGAGAGGGACGACACCACGGAGCTGCAGGTCATCACATCGATGACGTTGTCCAGGTGGCGCAGCATGTCGGGGTGCACGTTCAGGAGGCCGTGGTCCGTGAGGAGCATGAAGATGGTCTCTATCACGTTACTGACGCTGACCAGCATGTCGGAGACCGCCAGGCAGCAGATGAAGTAGTACATGGGCGAGTGCAGGTTGCGGTTCTTGATGATGGCCAGGATCACCAGGATGTTTTCCACCAGGCTGATGAGTCCCAGCGCCAGGAACAGCTCCTGCGGGACGCGGATCTGGACGCAGCCCAGCAGGCTTCCGTCTCCCGCCGTGGAGTTCGTCTCATTCTCATCCGTGAAGTCGCTCAGCGGGCTGAAGTCCCCGTGGAGAAGGGAGGGGTGACGCAGGGAGCTGTTGGTCAGATCCATGTCTGACTAGTTCAGGCTGAAGAAGAGCTTTTAGCAGGAGGTGGAAGTTTAATCAGTTTAATTCCATATTGGCTGTTTAATCAAACAAATCGCTCGACAAACCTGAACTTCTTCAAGAAAATGTCAAAGTCCAACCATCGCAGGAGGAGGTGGAGGCGCGTTGCTCCATGAGGACAGACTCAAGTCCTGCCTGTTCTCCAAGCAGCTCTTCTTTGATCCAGAAATAATCCACGCGCACGCTGCGCTTCCACTTCATGGTTTTGACCCTGCAGCGCACAGGGTCCACTCAGGCCCCCCACTCCACCCCCCCACCCCTCCCCGAGCAGCAGGATGAGTCTGATGGTAGGACCACAGTAAGTGTGAATTGTTGGGGTAAATGTGAAAAAGATGCTGAGTGACTTCATCAAACTCCTCCTCCGCCTCTTGTTAACTCCAAGAAGCAGAGAGCGCGCATCAAAGGTTTTATTTTGAAATGGATTTTATTTCATTTTACTAATGGGCTCATCTTCACTCAGTCTCATATGATTTGGGGCTACAGTTTCATAGTGATCTTACAACAATCAGACAAACTGCAACGACTTTCTGCACAAAAAACCACCTGATGGGACCAAAAGCGTGCGCGCATCCTTCATCGGACCATGATGGACTCGAACTTTACGCACGGGCATGATCGCGTTTATTTTTTTAAGTACCCTGCTAAAATACTAATCATTTGTTAGTTTTATGGTAATAAAATTCTCCTTTTGCTACAAGCACTCTTACAGTTGTTGTTCCGGTTATTTTCACTGAAGGTGACCAAAATAACGAATCCCCGTGATGGATGCGCAAAATCGCTTTAGATCATTTTGTAAAATGTGGAGCTTGAGTGTTGCTTTTTAAAAAAAATTCACATCATATATAACTTCAAACATGCCTCCAACGTTTTATAAAAGATTTTGGCTGCAAAATCACATGAAAGTCCTCAACCTGCACATCACAGCTCCTGGGCAACACTTACTGTAGCTGCCAAGTGCTGCAGGGAACAAGTTATTTCAATGTTTGTGTCTTGTTTGAAAGCTTTTATTGTTGGTTGGTTGGTTATTTTTAAAAATGCCATTTTGAATTTGCAAACATTTCGTAACTAAAAGTAAAAAACGTGGGAAGAGAGCTGAACTGTTGTGTGACTGGTTCTTTTCTTGCATGAGCAGTTTGCAGATAAGCACCATGAGACAGAGACTTCCTTTTGTCAAATGAAATTATGTTTGGACTCTCTGCACACTGTCAGAAATCTTTTCATTCTACCCCAGAGATAATCAACTGAAAGAGACGGGACTAAAGCAGTTGACCAGTGGAGGAGAACTCCGAGCATCAGTTAGACATAATAAATATTTGTGCTGCTTCAAGAACAGTTCAAGCCTCAGGTTTTAGTTGCTGCAGGTCAAAGCATGTATAACCCAGGCTGGTTTTATTTGGAGCTCATTGAGAAAACAAATTAAAAATAATAATCTAATGATGGTGAGTTGACCCAAATTTAAATACGAACCTTTACTGCCAAACAGAATGTGAGGTGACGTTATGGAAAGATGAAGCAGTAAGGACTGGGCTGAGGTTGTTTCTACTGGTTTGTCACATCATGGACGCACACTTGTCTCATTTGTAAGAGAATGTTCAGAAGAATAAAACATATTCTGTGCAGTCTAAAGAAACTTTGAACATAATTGTCATCCAAACTTTAGCTGTACCTTGTTTAGTCAGTTGGTGATGGGGTGTGGTTAAGCTGTGGCTGCAGCAGTGGAACTGGTTGAGCCCAAACTGGAATGTTTTCTAATCAGTCCACTCTTGATTTTGCAGTAGTGGGCCGAGAAAGTGAATCTATTAAAATAAAATGACAGTGAATAAAAACACCTGTGCTGAAACAACTGCTCTCTTTTTAATGGTCTGATCGAAGGATAAAATAAAATAAAAAATAATTTGGATTTCTCTTCTAAAAGACAAGACAGCAGGTGGCATGGTGGCGCAAATGGTAGAGCTGCCGCCTCTCAGTATGCAGGTCGCCAGTTCAAATCCGTTCCGGGGGTCTTTCTGGGTGGTTTCCACCCACAGATGTGTTAGGCTGATTGGTAACTCTAAACTGTCCCTAGGTGTGAGTGAGAGAGTGAATATTAGTTTGTCTCGATATGTCGCTGTGATGGACTGGAGACCTGTCCAGGGTGTCCCCCATCTCTTGCACAGTGACTGCTGGATATGGGCACCAGTGACACCTGTGAGCCGAAAAGAAGCGAGTAAAGTTAACGGTTGGCTGGAAGACAAGACAGAATGTAAAACTAAACATAGGTGTCCCTCAAGGATGTGCGCTCAGTCCTTAGATTTTTAATTTGTGGACACATTAATGTTCTTCTAAATTCTGCTCATAATCATGAGGTTTCTGACAGAGGTCTTGAGCTAAAATGTCCCCTCTCGATCCTCACCAGCACTTTGGAGTGCATCCTAACAAATGGTTACATCTCGGTACAGTAAGTGCAGCAAAAACAACAATGACCTCAATAATTTAATACCAAGATTCCTCAGAAAGAACTCAGTATTCGAAGCCAGCTTTCTTAGTCTCACCTCACCCATAAACTCCAGCCATCAAAAAATATTTATTTAAATCAAAATCACCATATCTCAAGCAATGAATCTGTTCAATTTAGTTGATTAAAAAATGCTTAAAGTGAACTATCAGTTTTGACAGAATCCAATGTTATTTTAATTACAAAAACAGTAACAGTTATTCTAAGACTGTGTGTACAAACCGGATTCCAAAAAAGTTGGGACACCAAACAAATTGTGAATAAAAACTGAATGCAATGATGTGGAGGTGCCAACATCTAATATTTTATTCAGAATAGAACACA
>JAVCKU010000042.1:10602051-10612305 GCA_032273985.1 Hypsolebias coamazonicus | reverse complement strand
CAGCTTACTCCAAAGTAGAACAAACCAGTTATGTTGGTGCTAAGATGGTCTCTTTGGCACGCCCCCTCCTTCTGTGCCGGACCACTCCCTCATCGACAGTCATGTCAAACAGGTTCAAAACCAACAACGTCCATGCTCAATAATCCAGGTATACAATCCAACAATTTTCAGTCAGGTCATTGTAGGTTTGTTCCACTTTGGATAAAGTTGTTGTGGGGAAGAATCAGTTTTGTGTTGTGTGTTTCCTTGACTGATGAAGCCTTCCGGATGGAAGGTGAAATGTTTCAGCACAGAAATAGAAACTGTCCAGATGACCTGATTGAAAATCGTTGGTTGGTTTGTCTCCATGTGTCCCTGTGATGGACTGGAGACCTGTCCAGGGTGTCCCTCGCCTCTCGCACATGGGTACCAGTAACCCCCACGACCCAACAAGGAAGAAGTGGGTAAAAGGTAATGGATGTTAAGTGCTAAAAAGTTTTCTGCAGCTGAGATGAATATTTTTACACATTTTGTTGGACGTTCCTGTTAAATAGATCTTGCATGAATAAATGTATCTGATTTAGCTTTAAATATGCTTTATAAATAAAGATGATGGCATGACTTTAAAATCAGTGTTTCTTAAAGTTGTGGGTAGAAACCTCGCTGTGGTTCTGTGGGCCCCAGGCAGGAGGGGGGAGAACAACATTCTCCTCCACTGTCAAAGTTTCCACTTTGTGACAAAGTTTGTTTGTTACATATAACATTGACTCAAACCACGTGACGTAATGACTTTGTTGTTCTTGTTCACTGTAACTTTGACTGATTAGACAAATGCACATTATTATCTGAGATACGACAGTTTCATACAGTTATATTTTTTGACACGTTTTACTCAGACATTGGTTGGAGTTTATTTCTGACTGCTGTTTTACGGTTTTCAGTCTTTGTTATGATCTTACAGAACTTTCCTTTGCTAGAACAAACAAAGACTGTGGTTTATTATTTTAAATATCTACACCTTGAACACTTCAAGTACTGTATAGACTAATTCTTCAGTTTGAGGAGATTAAAAAAACAATTCCCACCCAGAACAAATCTCAACCCAACACACGTGCGTTGTGCTATTTTTACAACTCCTGTCAGGTTGTTGTGCAGGAACACAAACGAAGCTAACGCTAATGTTTGTTGCCATTCTGATTTTACTCCAACCAAGAAGAAAAACACAACTTGTATTTAGATGATGCATCCATCTAATAAGTTACTGTGTACTTTATAACCACAGTGGCATGTAAATTAGCTGACTTAGTGGGTTTGGTTTTGCTACTTGTTCACATTGCATGATGGTGAATCCAGGATCTCCATAAAAGGCGGACCCGTAAACGCTTCACAGCTCGTGTTCTTACCCCTTGCTTTGCTTGCAGCTCCGACATTCTTTGTCGCCGTATTGCCTCTAATTCTTCGTCTGCCATTGTTTCTTACAGTAATGTAGAGAAACAACTCTGAAGCTGGACAGAAAACTACAATAAAACACGAAACACGCCGAATGGAGGCTAAGCCCTGCTAGATCAGGGGAGAATAATCGAGACGAGAGCAGAAAAAAAAAAACGATCCCACCTTCAAAGAAAAGCAGTTGAACACAGAAACAGGATCTCTTCTTCTTCTTCAGTTTATTTATTGGCGGATTGCAAACCGCGTTTAGGAGCATACCGCCACCTACTGAGCATGAGTGTGCAGCTCATGGCCTCTGTCCCTAAATTCTACTTTTGATTTTGATGTGTTGTAAAAACATGCATAGAGCTTTTCTTACATACATTATCTTATCTCTATCCCCTTCTGTTCCTAGTAGCCCTTCTATGCTCCATGCTCTTCCTACCTCTTTGACTTTTCTAATCAGTTTCTCCCTTTCCTCTGAATATGTAATGCATGTCATCAATACATGAGTGACACTTTCTATTTCTCCACATTTCTCACCAGGTCTTTACCCCGTCATGAACATGGTATCATTGAGAAAGGTATGCCCAACCCTCAATCTCATAATAATTATCTCCTCTCTTCTTCGTGTTTCTTTAATATTAGTTATTGTAACTGATTTCCGAACCCTGTAATACTTCCTTCATTCCAACTTTTTTTTGCCATTTTTCTGCCTCTTGTTTTTTAATCAATGACTTGCCTTCAACTTTCCCAATAGGAACATTAACAAATATTTCCTTCCTCAGCGCCGACTTGGCAAGATCATCCGCCCTTTCGTTCCCCTCCACCCCTACATGTGCTGGAACCCAACAAAATTTAACGTCAATTCCTCCTCTGTATAATCTAAATAAAGCATGTTGTATGAAACAGGATCTCTTCTTCTTCCTCAGTTTTTATTGGCGGTTGGCAAACAACGTTACCGCCACCGACTGATATGGAGTGTGGGTCAGAACGCTTATTTATTAAATGACTTGTGTATGTGTTGTCTGTCCTAATCATATCCTATTGATCAGCGTTGTTTTAATGAAGAACCTTGTCAAAATTTTTACACTTTTACTTCCTGACTCTTTTTGTAGTACATTGTTTAATTTTTCCAAATTCCTCCATCATGTACCTTTTTTCTGTCATATCTCTGACATATTAAAATAACATAGTGCTCTATTGTTTCTGTCGCTCCACAATTTTGACAATTTCCTGTTTCTGTATTCTGAATAATGCACAGTTCAGTCCAGTATGTAAATCTCAGTCTCTCTTCTCTTGTTTCTCCCTCCTGTTCTAATCTCTCCCACTTTTATTTGGTTCTTATAATACCATCTTCCTTTGTTTTCGTCATTCCGTTCTTTCTGCAACTTTTCCTTCAGTTTAACAATGCTTCTTGTTTCTGATTTGCTTGTAGTTATTATAAAGTTAACTTATGTTAACTTTAACTTGCATCAGGGTATTAACTTTTGTTGCCTTTTTTTTTGGCTTCGCTGTCTGCTGCTTCGTTTCCTAGACCCCAGTGTGTGCTGGTACCCACATAAATGTGACTTCCAAACCCATCATCATTATTCTAAATAGTGCTTGCTGTATTTCTGGTCTACTGTCTGTGCTGCAAACTTGTGATGAACTCGAATCTGAACAAACTACAGTATTGTTTTTATGGTCTGACATCTTCTATCCATTGTACTGCTAATATTGCTAACTTTTCCCCAATGTATACTGACAATCCATTTGTAATCCGTTTAACTTGTTTCTTATGGCACTCTAATATAATTCCTATTTTCCTTGTGTCTTTTGATGCATCTGTGCAATCTGACTGTAACCGTAATAGTTATTTATATATTCCTGTACTGTATACGAGTTAAAAGTGAATTCTTTATCTTTTTTCTTTTGCAGTTAAGATGCCATATAAAACAAGGTAAAATCTAAAAACAAGAACATATTTGCTTTGATATTTCTATTGACATTATCAAATATTTAATATCCTTCAAATAAATCAAAGTGGATAGCTTCAGATGTGATGGATGTGTGTGTGTGTATACTGTCACTGTGAGTCTTCATGTATTTGAACAAAACTGATCTGAAATGCAGAAGTAGAATGTGAAAAATGTAACCACCTGTATCGCTTCCAAATTATGCTTATAGGTGTCACTGACCACGTGCATGCAGCCCCCACCATAATCAAATAAGTTTTTGTAGTTTTATAGCATTCACGTAAGCTACATGTTAAGACATTGCCAAAGTGGCAATTACCTTGAAGAGACAAAAATGCTGCTGCCATCGATCTATGAAGGGTCATGTGTTCATTTCTACAAAATCTGGAGTCAAGTAAAGCTGATTATTCACCAAATGTGAACATATTCTGTTAGAATAACATACAACAGTACTCATGTTGTCTTTTTGTAACAAACACTTCATTTTCAACTTTATTTACAATATATTTTACAATAAAGTAGTTCATTTCCTTAAAACAAGTCTCATTTTGAACAATATCATTGCTTTTACTAAAGTCAAATACAGAAGACCTTTATTCACCAACGAGTACTGTCCTCGGTGGACTCATACTACTTGTTTTGTGTCACAGTATTTAGATGAAAGGATCCTCAGGAGGCTGATGATGTCTTTAGCTTCAAATGTACGTACTGTAGGAGAAACGACTCATGAGCAGCGGGACATGATACTTTTGGTCTGGGTTAGTTATAGTAAAAACAATCTGTAAAATAAAGGAGACAAAAAGAAAAAATATAGTTACCACCATGAGGGAACACTTTTCTTATCCGCTACAACTCTGCCCCAATACAAGACCAATAAATGAACAGAACAAAAGCCATGTTTGCTCTTTCCTCACCTCAACGTAGGGGTAAAAGGACGTCTCGCCTATATTTTCCCAGTACTGAGCTGTTTCAAAATGCAGTTTATACACAGCAGGTCTAAACTGTTGCTGCGTGATGAGTCCTGGGCATCGTCCCTCATCATCAGTGGTCCTGTTGACAGAACGTGTGAATAAAAACATGGTTTCGCTGCAAAGTGTCAGGTTCTTAAATAACTGGTTTGTTGGTTTCCTTTATTTTAACATTAGTAGGTTATTACCCGTTGGATATCAAATTCCAAACATTGGTCCAGGGGTCTTGTTGGTAGAGTCTGAGGGGCATGTTTGACCCTGGGACACCTGCTGCAGTGTTCAACACACGAGTGGTCAGAGGACTCGCAGACCAGTCCATTGGTGTGATCTACAGCACAAAAAAAATAGGAGCAAATGTTGTATCTTACTGTTCTACTGTATTCTATATATAAATATATATTGTATATACAGTATATATACACACTATATACTACTGTATACCAGTTCTTTCTTGAGAATGAGTCCCTGAGGCTCAATGGGATTAACCTGTATAAATAAAGCTTGAATGAATATTAATATAAAAGTGTTATTTTTGCATGCATGAATAACTGTGAAAGACAGGAAAATACAATTATTTGATGATAAATATTTTTTACCTTGTTGCAATCCAGTTTCTTGACTACTCTAGGTCGAGGTCGGACTCTTTTGCAGTTGTCACATTGAGACACCTTGAAAATGTTAATGTTTTTCAGTTTTATGAGACTTTGGAGCTTAAGGATATTGTCAAGAATGTGGTAACATACCCATTTATCTATGTCTGAAGTCATGCCAATCCAATAAAATTGGGAACACATGGCATTTCGGGTTTTCACAATACCAATGTGTTGTCCCGTGGGCGAGACGTGAAACTCCTTGAAAAGATTGCAAGCCTCCTCTCTAGATTGTATGGCCCTCCTGCGAGTTGAGGCTCCAAAGAATAGATGCCCAGCTTTATTGAAAGAATTTACATATTATTATTATATCATTTTTATCATAGAAAATGTTGTGTCTGTTTAAAATATAAAAACCTTACCATGAATGCTGAATTTTGAGGCAAACTTCCGGAGAGTTTGCCTTTGCCCTCTGGTGAATGTGGATGGATAGGAACCTTCAGAAAGAAAGTTAAAGACCACCTCCCATCTGTGCTCCATGTTTGCTGTAAATGCAAATAATAAATAAATAAATAAAACATATTTAAATAAACAAGCATTTAAAGAAGAATGTCCTTCGAGGATTAAATGTTTGAATTTTAAACAAATCAACTTGGAAATTGCAATCTCCAACATTTTAAATTCTAATTTTACAATATGTGCAGTCCCTGCAAAACGCCACAAAATAAGAATATGAGGTACGCAGGAATTATACAGCAATTTGATCACTGCTTCAACTATTCCTTAAATCCCAACACATAAACAACTTAAGGAAAAATGAAAGGAAAATAACTTAATATAAGTAGTGTGTTGTCTTTATTTGTAATTTTTTTTTTACCTACTACAACCTTGCTAGTAGTTATTCAAGTGAAGGTTCTTTGTCATTCACATCGCATGCGGTACATGAGGTGGAACAAAATTGTGTACACAGGGTCCAAGTTACATCCAACAATAGCAAAAATATGAAGTGTAAAAATAAACATTAAATAAGGATCTGTGATAGCAGATATACACTAAACAAATGTCCAATGGTATGCTAAGAGATCTAAAATACACTGCCTGACCCAAAAAAAAAAAAATCACCACCTGGATGTAACTAAGCAAATAGGTATGAGCCTCCTGTTGAATAATTACTGCATGGGTGATTATCATTCAGCTGGAAACAAGTTACTTAACCCCAATTGGTGCAATGAGTTGTTTCTCATTTCTTAAACAACCATGTTGAAAGACACATCGCGTGGTCGTGGAAAAGATGTCCGTCTGTTTGAGAAGGGTTAAATCATTGGCATCAAACAGAGAAAACATCTAAGGAGATTGTAGAAACTACTAAAATTGGGTTAAGATTAAGAACTGTCCAATGCATTATTAAAAACTGGAAGGATAGTGGGGACCCATCGTCTTCGAGGAGGAAATGTGGCCGGAAAAAAATCCTGAATGATCGTGATCGGTGATCACTTAAAGGTTTGATGAAATCAAATGGAAGAAAAACAACAGTAGCAATCAAGGCTATGTTTAATAATGAAAGTAAGAGCATTTCCACATGCACAATGTGAAGGGAGCTCAAGGGATTGGGACTGAACAGCTGTATAGCCTTAAGAAAACCACTAATCGGTGAGGCTAACTGGGGGGAAAAGGGCTCAATTTGCTAGGGAGCATAAAGATTGGACTCTGGAGCAATGGAAGAAGGTCATGTGGTCTGATGAGTCCAGAATGACCCTGTTCCAGAGTGATGGGCGCATCAGAGTAAGAAGTGAGGCAGGTGAAGTGATGCACTCATCATGTCTGGCGCCTAGTCATCAATGCAAGTTCTTGGTGAAAAATTAAGGCAGCACTGGATGGAAATAAATTTTGTGACATTGCAGAAGCTTATTGAAATAATGCCACAGCGAATGCATGATGTAATCAAAGCTAAAGGCGGTCCAATGAAATATTAGTGTGACCTTTTGTATTGGTGGTGACTTTTTTTGGTCAGGAGGTGTAGAAAAGAAGGGGGGAGGTAGGGAGCTGTAGATTAAATCCAACGTGTTGCTTTTTAATGAGCAAATGATCACGGTGCATTATTAATGTTAGAGTTGTGTTGGATCTCGAGCAAACACTAAAGCAAAATGCTACAAACGCTTCAAATGTAAAAAAGATACAAACTGCAGGTCACAGGGAATTGTGGGTAAATGTCCACTTGAATCAACGTTTACTTTTTCAATGAATTAAAGCATTTCAATCGAATGTGAAATCTGACAACTCGGTGCCGTTCAGAGGACTGACTCATTCATTCACTGAGGTTTCTCACCCACAATCAAATGCTGAGTTCAAGTCGTTTGCTGATTGCATTATGTAGTCAAAGTTTGAGACAATCAGAAACATATAATAGACACCAGACTGAAATTAACCTTCAAGGATGTAGGAGTTCTGATAAAAAGGCCAAGTTTTATTTGTTTGAATTTCAGTAAGGAGTTGATTTCATGTTGCTGCAGAATTACTGTATTTTTGAGAAGGGGTTCTCTGCAGAACAAAAGTGGGCGTTTCTGGAGAATGGGCGTTTCTAGAGGACAAACACTGATTGGCTAACTGTATTTGCTGGCTCTTTAGGTAAGTTTCATCAGCTCTTTTATAAAACTGAATGTTTCTAAGAAACAGCTGTATCTCTGCTGTCAAACACAAGAAGATTCTCTTTTGTTCTTGGCTGCACCTGACACAGCTTGGCTTGACCATGGTCTGGGTATACAGTAATGAAATATGAAACATCTGAAGCAAAATCTGCTCCTATTTGTCAAAAAGTCTGGTCTCAATTAAAGATCATGAGTCCTGTAACAAGATAATGGCCCAAAACAAAGGTTAAAAACAAAATTTTCTCTTTAGAAGTGCTCTTCTATGAGAGCTGATCTATGAAAGGAGCTGAAACATGGAGAAGGATTGACCCTTAAAATCTGATACAGCTGAGGAAGTTAACCAGTAAGCAGAAATACCTGGTCCAGTTGCAGAAATCTTACAGAAACTGACAATCACTCGTCTGCAGTGACGCTTTAAAAGGTTGAACAAGAAAATGTGAAGTTAAAGGAAACATCCTTTGTCCCAAGGCCAGTAAGTATCATTATTATTTTGGTTACTTTATTTTTCGTTTTTATGAATCTGTTCTAACAATTTTCACGTTATTCAACAACCAAAACGGATTTTGTTTTTTAATATAATGGCTAGGTATTAAAAAAACAAACATTTAGATCTCCCCACTACCCATTTATGTTGCTCTTATTTTGAAATGTAACCGGAAGTTCAGTGTTAACTAACAAATGTGCCACTAATGTCGAACCGGTTAACGCCATAGACATAACATGTCCGAGGTTAACACAATCTGCCAATAACGCCTTGTTTTTTAGACATAATGTGCCTGTGGTTAACACAAACGGCTTGTTTTTTTAGTTCAGCCTTTTTTTTTGTTTTGTCCCGGATACGTCTTGTCTGCAGAGAAACCTACCGTACTTGTTTTTTTCTGGCTGGCCACAGAAAGATTATTTTTGTTTGTTTTTGATTGATCCAAGTTGGGTTTTTTTCCGTGATGAGTCCGGACCTGACTGCTTGTGGGCAGAAAACTCTGAGCTTTAATCTTTGTACTTGAATTGTTGTTTGTTTTGTTTCTTTTTCTCCCACGAGTCTTTGCTCACTTTAAAAAAAAAAAAAAAAACACTGGGGCACATGGCCTAAAAGGTGCAACTCATATTTGCACTTTTGACAGGTTGCTTGATTAAATTACCTCAATGCCTTCAAAGTCAGTTGAAGCAGCTGTTTTGAAGCAGCTGTTTTGAAGCAGCTGTTTTGAAGCAGCTGTTTTGAAGCAGCTGTGTATGTGGTTCAGTGTTTACATTGTCACACTTGCTGACTTGTTTTGATGCTGTAAAACTGTAAAGTTGTGATGGTTTAACTTGTTTTTGTTCAATGTGCTGTGATGAAGCTACATTAGATTTTTATTTACATTTTATTTGTTTACATGCTGATTTTGTATTAACCCGATGTATAACTGAAGTTCACGTAGGACTGAGGTCAAAGTGGTTATCTTCAATCTTCAATAAGTTTCTGGGGCTCAGTTTCCCTGGTCTCTGTAATTACATTATGCTCCTCTTTTAAAAGCTGGTGTTCTGTTTTTTCTAAAGGACAAAGCCAGATTTAGTTTCTCTCTTGACCAAGGTGATGCCCGTGCTTCTCAGCTGTCACTTTTTAATTTCTGCTTCAATCGTCCCTTTCAGAAAATCACAGAGCCTCTTTAAGCTCATCTCAATGCAGGATACTTTCTACCTTGTCAACAAGATTTAATAAAGCTTCTGTCAGAACTTAGAGGTTGAATTTAGATAATCTGGTAATGAAAATGACTGGTGACTGGTTTTGCAACTCTTTCCACTTAAAATTCACTTCAATTCATTTATATAGTGCCAAATCACAACAGGAGTCATCTCAGGGCTCTGAACAGAAACAGTCACATCCATAAAAAGTCTGTTATTTGTGAAGTACTAAACTAGCAGTCTTCTTGATCTAGTGGATTTAAGATTCTTCAGATACTGAGTCTCACGTAGCTCCAAACTAAACCTTAGAGCAAGTGGGTAACATTGTTTTCCAAAGGGCCACAGGCGTTTAAAGCAGTCAAAGGGCCGCATAGAGAATTGGAGAATTAATTTTCTTTATGGCAGATAATCTAGAAAACCTTTTTCTTATTGTAGCGTACCGATAGTTAGCATGTAGGGATGCACGGTATTGAATTTTTGGCCGATATCCGATATGCCAATATGTTAAAACTCATTTGGCTGATGACCGATACCAATACCGATATATTTTTTACAGAGACTACATAGCTTTCTCTGATGTGGAATTAAAATACTACATTATTCTTTTTCATTCAACCGTTACTTATACAGGTTAGTTCCCATTGAGCCTCCAGGACTCATTTACAAGAGAGACCTCTTATTCTTCATGGTGTTTGTCAGTTTGGCCTGCTACCAAATGCAGATGCCAAAAATAAGGCTGAAAATTGTAACACCATATAAATATATAATATATATTAAAATAAAACAATGCCTTTATATCGGTGAGTTATTTTGATGAAATGGCAGATGTCCGATATTTAACTTTACAGCTAATATCAGCCGAGACCATGCCAATAATATTGTGCATCCCTTTTAGCATGCTTTGTAAAACAATCTTTCCAAAATCCTTTAAGAATATGAGACATGTTCTGTAAACTACAAACTGGATTCCAAAAAAGTTGGGACACTAAACAAATTGTGAATAAAAACTGAATGCAATGATGTG
>JAVCKU010000042.1:10428668-10439219 GCA_032273985.1 Hypsolebias coamazonicus | reverse complement strand
AGGTCAAAGGAAAAGTTTACAAGACAGTGGTGAGACCAGCTATGTTGTATGGTCTGGAGACAGAGACATGGACAAAACGGAGACAGAACTGGAAGTGTCAAAAATGTAATGGTTGAGTTTCTCCTTAGGAGTGACATAAGATTAGGGGTGAGATCATCAGAGATACAACTCAGGTTGAACAACTGTGAGATAAAGTTAGAGGCCAGACTGAGATGGTATAGACATGTCCAGAGGAGGGACAGTGGGTATATTGGTAGAAGAATGTTAGAAATGGGGCTTTAATTTGAAAATAAAGTAGAGGTTGCAGCATTGAAATACTGACTTTTTTGTTTGTTTGTTTTTTGCTTATGTATATAACATGTAGTTGTCAGGAAGAAAGACAAAGAGGAGATATATGGATAAATTTAGAGGGGACATGGAGGTAGTTGGAGTGAGGACAGAGTGAGATCAATCATCCATTTTCCAGAAAATATAGCAGCAAAAACAAGAATAAAAGTTTTTTTACTTTAGCTTACACCTTTTCACGATTTCTTCTAACAGATGTAAATTTTACCCACCCGACCAATGAGGGGTCCCAAGATGACGTCTCTATGTTCCAGGACCCACTTGTCCTGTAAACACAAAACACACAGAAGGTGGAGCAGGTTTTCAATGGTCATTAACAAAAAAATCTGTGTGTGTGTCACAATCTACATTCTGTTATGTCAATAATTCACAAAGGTTTACAAGATAGCATCATCTGAACAGTTTATGAAAGAGGAACAACTACAAAATGTGGACTTTTTGTGGGTTTGTGTGTGTGGGTGGGGGTGGGGGGTTGTATTCCTTACCTTCAGTACTGGTTTCTTCAGTATAACTTCAGTCCTCTTGGTGATAGGTTGCCATGACGACTGTAGATGATGGATCAGCTTTGGGATGCTGCAGAAGCCCTCTCCATCCAGACGGTACAGATTCTACTGACACATGAGGAGAAGCCTTTACAGAGCTGAGTTGGTGTTAAGTGAGGAGGAAGGGAAAACTTTTATTTTTTTTTAAATATTACTTTGATTTACTGGCATGTTAATGGGACTTTCATGTCCAGTTAGACAATATCCACATTTATAAGTTTTTTTTATTACTTTTTATGAAAACAACATTGTAAAAACATGTTCCATTTTGTATAGGCTTTGCCCTTTGAGGCTCTGGCTAGCAGGTTCCTCCTTACGCACAGCACTGAAAACTTTTGTCCACACCCACCTACTGTGGGCCCCACCCCAGTCTGTATAAATTGCCCTGGGACTGGGGATCGGCTCCCCTTTTTTCTTCAGCAAGCAGTGAGCAATCACATAAGAAAACTAAAGAGTAGAAGATGTCCAACGGAGTCGCTTGCCTGTGTCCGGCCTACAAGCAGAGGTTTTATCCTCAGCCCCAACTGGCACGCCATCGGCAAAGGTTGCCTCGAAGCAGGTCGAGCCCTGACACACGCAGGCTTCCTGACCATGTGGTAGGCTCCTCTTGCGTGAGAAGAAACTATGCCAGGTGGCCATCTTGCTTCAGGTGAAGAACCTCCCAGCTTCCAGACGTTACCCACTGGACAAGGCCCTCAATTCCTTTAACAGAGGCAGGATCCGAACTCTTTTGCCTCTGACGAGGAGACAATTAGCAACCTCGCCCCCACCCCTTGCTTTTGGGGTAGGAGCGGGCCAGCACGTCGGACAATGGCCGGTATGCCCACCCCACCAATGACCGGCTCACAGCCCCACTCACCGACTGAGTGCACCAGTGCCCATTTGTCAGCTGCAGGTACCATCAACATGGCTTTGCTGGTTTTTAGCACTTCTAAAAAAAGAAGAGCTGGATCCTCCACCATTTCTGAACCTGTGCACGGTCCAATCTGTGTGCGCTGCACGCACATTAACCTGGATGTGGTTCCACCTCTCCTCCTTCATTCCTGAGGAGATGAAGTGGCTGGAGGTGCCCGCAGTCTGAATGGACTGTTCGGTTCTCCTTTTCCAATCAGTGCTGGAGCACACGCAGTCTTCTTCAGATGCGCTGGAACAGGTCCAAAAGCAGGAGGCATGGCTTGGTTGGACACCCGCAGCCACAGCTGCGCCTCCAACCCAACCAACCCTCCCTCCCACTCTGCTGCAACTGCTACAGCAGCTGGGGTTTGGTGGAACCACGGAGTGGAGACACGGCGGAGATGTCCCGAGAAATGTCATTGGCATGGATGTGTGTGACCTGTAAGAGTTGTGGTCTTGTCCCTGATGTCGTGTTTATGTCTGTTTCCCCATATCTTCTGTTTCTCATTATAGGGTTTGAGTTTCTCTAGTATCTAGCCCCATCTTGTGTCATGTTCATGTCTTGCATCCTTTTTCCTTCTCTGGCATCTGTGATTACCCACAGGTGTCATCACTTGGTCTACTTGTTGTTTCTTGAATATAAGTCTGTGTCTCTAGGTTAGTCCTGGTCCTGGTATTGTTTATCTATTTCTATTATATTTATCTACTGCTACAAGTACCTGGGGGTTCACCTAACTGGATGGAACAGCTAACACCAACACCCTGTACAAGAAAGGACAGTCACATTTTTCTTCTGAGGAGACTCAGGTCCTTTAATGTCTGCAGGACCATGCTGCAGATGTTTTGCCACTCGGTGGCCTCCAGCGTCTTCTTCTATGCTGCAGTGTGCTGGGGCAGCAGGGTGAAGAAAGCTGATGCCAACAGACTCAATAAACTCATCAGGAGAGCTGGTTCAGTTCTGGAGTGGAACTGCAGTCTCTGACAGAGGTGTCTGAGCAAAGGATGCTGAGGAAACTGCTCCAGATCCTGAACAACACGTCACACCCCCTGCATGACACCCTGGACTGTTACCGCAGCACCTTCAGTCGTAGACCTAGGCCACCTAGGTGCTCCACAGAACACCACGGGAAGTCCTTCCTCCCTGTGGCTATCAAGCTTTTCAACTCCTCCCCCTTGCTACACATAGCACAATAAAATTAATCCTGTATTACAATAAACGTTAATGTTTCTGTCTGCACCTGTTTAGAACTTAACTGCTTGCATTTGTAGAATCTATTTAAAACTTAATTGTTGGCATTTTTTATATTCTCTGTCTTTATACAGTATCTTGGGATTCTTATGTACAGTATGTTCCTTTGTACTGAAACTCTGGCACAATAATTTCCTGCGGGATCAGTAAAGTTCTGTCTTATCTTATCCATCTATCTGTTCACTGGTGATGATCCATCTGTATTGTGAGTACCCCCTGTTCACTCTGTTTTGCTTCCATGTCAGGTCTTTTGTTCTGCTAATAAATTATTTATTTCACTTATTTCTGAGCCCTCGCCTGCTTGCCTGCACCACTGGGTTCACCAGCACCAGCCGACTGTGACATGACCACACTGTTGGAAAAACACAAACACCAGCCTGAGAGCAGAATCCATTCAGATGTTACTGTTAGGTCGGATGATCTTGCTGTACCCTCTTCATGCACACATCCTCCATGACGTGAGAAGACAACTTTTTAACAGTTGTTTGAAAGGCGCCATGTTTCAAGCCGCACAAATATGAGCCCATGCGCTGCTCCGAGCGGCGGCGCATATTTTTCCATGAACAAATGGATGGACGTCTGAGGATCAGCAGGGGACACACACTGCAGTTTGCAGCAACATCCCCAAAACCCCATGGAGTTCTGGAGTCCATCCTGCCACCCTTATTAGAGAGCTACAGGGTCTGTCTCTTCAGCTCGGATCAGCGGAACGCCTGATGACGAACGTCATTTCCAGGGTTCCCCACGGGGAGGAAAATCCAGACTTTTTTCCCCGATAGTTTCCCGGTGCCAAAAGACAGGCAGGGTGAGACCCATTCTGCATCTGTCCCTTTCAGCAGATCTATCATGGAGAGACCTTTTTCACACACAGATGATCAAGCAGGTCTTGGAAGATGTTCACCTCCATAGATCTGAAGGATGTGGACTTCCACGTCCCCATCGTACACAGACCATTTCTGTGTTTTTCCCTTCCAAGGAGCTCAGTATCCAGACATACTGTGCACAAACCTCTCCAAGCTTTTTTCATGCATTTTTTTAACTATTTAATGATTCCAGTCCTTCCTGACTCACTCTGCCCTCAGAGCTTATCGGAGTGATGACGCAGATGTTTTCACTGAAGCTCTCCACCCTGCCTGTTCTCACGGCAGCAGGATTTGGCATTTCAGCCTTCAGTCTGTCTAAGATTGTTTCTCTCTGCTGCTCAGCGCATCTCAGGTGCACAGATTCATCCATCCATCCATTACCTTTACCCATTTCTTCCATTTTTGAGTCACGAGGGTCACAGGTGCCCATGCCCAGCTATCACTGTGCGAGGGGCGGGGTACACCCTGGACAGGTCGCAAGTCCATCACAGGGACACATGGAGACACATTCACTCTCTCACTCACACCTAGGGACAATTTAGAGTTATCAATCAGCCTAACATGCATGTTTTTGATCTGTGGGAGGAAACCATAGTACCTGGAGAAAACCCAAACATGCACGGAGAGAACATGCAAACTCCACTCAGAAAGGCCCCCGGACCAGGATTTGAAGCAGGGTAACCTGCTCGCTGAGAGGCAGCAGCTCTACCAGTTGCGTCACCATGCTGCCCCTGCACAGATTCAGTGATGCGTAATTCCGCATGAATCGGAGGCTCAAGATGGATGGTTACAAGAATGTAAGCCGAGCTGTGTGGTCGTGGTACTGAACGGATCCAGTGAAGCACAGACTACATCCTGCTTTGCCCTTAACCCACTAGCAAGAGCCTTAAAGGATGAAGCATATAGGAAGAAGAACGTAGGTTACTTACTGTGACCCCAGATTCTATGAGTGCGGTCGTTTAAAATCTGGGCCACACAGGCTCCAAAATGGCTGAAGAAAATAAAATATTTGGGACCCGATACCCAGTCTCAGTGCAATTTATACAGACTGGGGTGGGGCCCACAGCCGGTGGGCATGGACTAAAGTTTTCAGTGCTGCGCACAAGGGGGAACCCACTAGCAAGAGCCTTAAAGGGCTGCACATAGAATCTGGGGCTACAATACCAACGTTTGTCGCGAGACAAAGTTCATGAGATTTACTTCTAACCATCAAAGACTAAAACCTTGAATGATATCTAATCAGGTGCCTTTCATGTCAGCATTTTAATAAGATTATCTTAAGTTGAGTGATGATGAATGAAGTTGGAGTTGTTTTAGTCAAAGCCTAAAAATACAATTGTGAACATTATCACAAAACCTTGCCTGGTCCGTTAGCACTCACATTAGGTGTTGTGAATGACTCTCAGCTACTGCAAAAACAAGTTTTAGCTCAATTTCTTTACATGTGACTGCGTTATATCCATTTTTGGAATATTTGATATTTTGTTAACAAGCATATGGAGTTGACTCCAAAGGGTTACTGGTAAAGCTTTAAACGAGCTGCTTAACCAGGTAGTGCTCAGATTATGTAGTGGGGGTGAGCCTCAGCTACTACCACACCAATGATCAGCTCAGCATCTGTAAAACTGACTCAACCATCGCTGCAACAGCTGTTTCAATCCAGGTTCAAGAGTTTTTCTACTGTAGATATGCGTCTAATGACTTTTTCCTTAATAATTTAATTGTTTTACTGTTACTTAATTGACAATTAATTAATTGTTGTTGAATAAAATCCATTTGGTCATTCATAAGACTTTTTGCTAACAAACAATAAACAGACAGGAAAAAACATCATTGCCTGCCTTTTGCTTTCCAACAGTGGGTAGGAAAAGTGATGTAAGGATGTGAAATGCACACTTCATCTTCAGGAAAGTGTTCTGTTTCGTGCACTTGATTTACTTACGTCCGTGTACTGAATGAGGAAGTGCTTGCAGGATCCGTCCCACTGCACAGACAGCACATAACCGTGCTTTTCCTGACTCTTCCTCACCAAGAAGTCTCCATTGTTCTGCAGCAGCTGCTGGACCTCCAGTCTGGGGATGGCTCCGTGGTACCAGTCCTGCTGTCCCAGAGGACGGTCCACGTCCTGCACAAAGGAGTGGACCTGGACGACCTGGAGGAGAAGACAACAGGAACGTTGGTCCAGCTGACAGGAATAACAAAACAATCGAAGATGGAGTTCAGAGATTCTGCAGAGATTAGGTGGAAACACTTCAAAGGAGCGTTGAAGCACTCCACCGTTCCTCCGTCGTTTGTGCCTCCAGGGCAACAAAGTGATGAAAGTTTAGAGGAAGAAGAAGCTCATTCAAAAAACATGCTTTTTATAGCTCAAATATATTAAATCGCTATTTAGAGCAAACATGAGTCATTTTTATGATTCAAAGGCTGCAGACGTGGCTAAAATCTGGTGAGGTTGCAGCTGCGATTAAGCCCAAACTAATGAAACTCTCAGAAAGTAATTATTATATATACAGCTGAGTAACTTTCAGGTCAATTAGCTAGTTGACCTTGCACAAATCTGGTTAAAATCTGGTTAATTTTACAAATGATACAATTTGACAGACTCTCAAAGCATTAACAGACCCTGCAAGATATTGCAGAAAATCTGGCACACTATTTCCAAGGTTTGACCATCATGACTATAAATTCTGTCATTTGTCAACATAAGATGATCTGAAACTCTGGCATGAAAGGTGACGGGCGATGTGCATTCCTTTAAGCAATTACTGATGCTTCCGTTTAAATGGAAAATCACTAACTGAGAAGTAAACTTGCCTCTAGGTCAGGCAACAACAAAAAAAGTGAAAAAGCCGTTTAACCTCAAAACGTCCCAACATGCAGTCAGAGTGTAAGAGCTCTGAACTGGGCAGCTTTTTCTGCAAAATGATTTATTGGTTGTTGTGCAGCGAGAGGATCCAAAAACATTCAGGTACTGCAGAGAGATTTCACTCAGGGAATAGGGACGAGACGTTTCCTTCAGGCGGGAACAAGTGTCCTTCGCTCTGAAGTGTGAATGAAGCATCGGTACACAGAGTAAATTCAGACAAATGTTTCTTCTGAAGAGACGTTCCAGCTGAAGGAAGTAAACTCATCGGATTAGGTTTGAGTTGACATGTTTGAAATAATTTAATGAGAATAAAACTCATTTTTGAACATGCCTTGACAATGAAATCTGTTTTTTTCTCCATTGTTGTTTCTATTTTACTCAGTGAAAAATATTAAGCTATAATGAACTATAAATATTAAGTTTTTATTGCCCATGTTTACCATCAAGCAGCAATAAAACACAACAACAATAGCCTTCTGTTCCTGAAGTCTTGAAACTAGACCTTCACCTGTTGCAGGAGCAGACGGAGCCTGAAGGTAAAAATCAGAGGCCAACTCTGTGGAAAACATAATTAGATCTGAATTTACAAACTAAGGAAAAACTTTGAAGAAAAAGTTATTTCAGGGTTTTAAAATGATGTTCTGTTTAACTCAGAACAGAGAGGAAAAAGGTCAAAATATCAGGGCAACATCTTCCTGCTGACTTATTAAAAGGTTCACATACATGTTAATCTGTTTAAAACATATTCTGACTGAAGTGCCTTGAAAAGGTTGGAGAGATCACATCTCTCCAGTTTTGGCTTCTCTCCATTGGCTCCCTGTCAAGTCCAGAACGGAATTCAAAATCTTTATTCTAACCTACAAAGCTCTCAACAACTTAGCTCCATCTTACATTACAGATCTTATTGTTCAATATGTCCCTAACAGAGCACTTTGCTCTCAGATTGCAGGTTTACTTGTGGTTCCTAGAGTAAAGCAGGATGAGCGGCGGATCTGTCAGTTATCAGGCTCCTCTCTTGTGGAACCAACTTCCTGTTTTTTTGTCAGTGAGCATAAAATCCTGTCTACGTTTAAAACACGGCTTGACACTTTCCTTTGTGATGAATTTTAGGTTTGGCTTGGGTTTCCTGAGCTGTAGGCTTACCGGTAAACTGCTGAAGGACAAACGGACACGTTTCCTCTCTTTTCTGCCGTCTTTACTTGCTCGACTCTCCATGTTTGTGTTCATTAAGATTTCTATCATTAACATGTGTTCTTCATCCTGTAAAAACTTGAACCGAGGCAGATGGAGGCTCATGTCTGTTACAAAGGAGCTGTTTCTTTCCACTGTCACCGATGTGCTGCTCTGAGTGGGGTTTTTGATGAAGTGAAGATTCAACACCAATCAATGCCTTCTACAGATCAACATTTTGTAATGAATTGTAGTTTTCCGACTTGACACCTGTTGTCCTCCTGTTGCGTCGGTGCGTTAACAGCAAACTGATCTGAAATCAGATGAATTATTCTGACGGGACTTGTAATCTGAGCGGTGAACAGTGACCCCGTGCACTTTCTGCAGGAACTCAGTGTCTCAACATTGCTCGTCTTTTTCTAACAAAGAAATGAAACGCACGAGTCATCAGATTTCTTTGCCGTGTGAAAACTATGACCTCAGAAGGATTTCAGTTAAATCAAATGAACATTTGTCTGCGTGAACACATCGGTTTTTTTAGATGTGCAACTCTTGCATTTTTAAACGTAATGTCATATTGCACCCACCTCGTGTTTGGGTTTAAAAAAGCTGCTCAGGTTGTTGATGATGCCGTCCTTGAGGATTTTTCCTGGAAACTGGTTGTTGTCCTGAAGAGAAAGAAACACGGCGCATTGTGAGGGTTGGTGTGAGTCTGCTGAAAACACCACATGTGTTTCAAGGTTCTCATTTCAGGCCATTTAGTTGACACTCGGGCAGAATATTCTGATTCATACTCAAGGAAGAATAGAACTATTCTGGAAGAATTGTTTTTTAAATTTATTTTATGCACCAGCCAGAGCACAGAGGCGCAGTAAAGGTCTGCAGCAGAGAGAGCGTACGTTGGATGTACTGGATGTGAGTGAAACGGTGTCTGTGTCCAGCCTCAGGGCCAGAGGAGGCTCCTTGGATCCCAGCTGGTCCAGCTTCTCCTTCAGCAGAAGTCTCTGGACGTCCAGCTTGGCCTTGAAGCCCTGGGAGAGAGCGACTTGCTGCCGGCACTCCTCCATGGCATGCCTCTTACTGAAGTGGTAAACTCTGCAGGGACAGGATGTAGACTTCAGTCAAATGTGAGAGCTTTTGTAACAATCCACACGTGTCTCAGGTTGTTTGTTCCTTACATTTAGATTTTATACACTGGGGGGCTCCACCTGGCTCATAAAGCTTTAGATGTAACAAACTAATCAAACTATTTTAAAGGAGTTTAAAGTAAATCATGCAACATCAATCAAATCTCTATTCTTTGCAAACATGTTTGCAATATTTGCTGATCTTGTTTGCAGTTTTTATGAAGTCATAAGCTGAGCAACAGAGTATTTTGAGATATTTTTCTTTATTTTTATAATTTTATCCTGGTTTGTGAGGTCTCAATTTTTTGTTTATTTTGTGCTTCAGTGAGTTTAATTTTCCATTTGTCCTACAACAAATCCCTAACATGCAAAAAGACGTGTCTCTGTCCTTTACTCATGAACTCATCCATTCATCCACTGGGGTTAAACACTACAGAGGCTTTGCATACGACTGCAAAACCCCAAGAGGAATGAGAAAAGTCAAAGGTATCAGATTAGACATGTAACGTTGGAGAGGGCAGAGAGGAAATGGTTTGGATCTGTGTGGAGGAGAGGCGCTATAATGAAGCTGTCACATTTTAGACAAGGTGGCAAAGAAAGATGCAGAAGAGGACAAGAAGATGTGTGAAGTGATGACTCGTGAAATGTTGAGCTGTGATGAGCAGGAAATGCAGGAGGCAGTTAATGAAGGTCTCCAAAAGCTCGATGAATCCAACCTTCCCTGCATGTCGCCCGCCCCCTTTCATGTCAGAGTTCAAACCTGAGATCATTTTATGTTGAAAAAGGACTCGGTTTCATTAACATGTGTCAGTTAGTTTACCGACTCCCCCCCCTCCCCCCCAAATTAAATAAAAATAATAAAAAAATAAAAACAGGAATTTAACAGGGATTGAACAGAAATTGAGGAAGTGTTCAGAAAACAGGTGACGTGAGGAGAGCCAGCTCGGCCTTGCTGCATAAAATCCAAATTTGTGACGTGACCAGAGGAGCAGGAGGAGGAGCTTCATGATTTCTCCACAGAGTCGCTCCTTAGGTTTGGATTAAAAGTTTGACTTTTGAAAAAAATGGGTGAAAAATTAATTATCTGCATTTTTCCATCTCACAAGTGAGCACACATGTAGGGCAGAGGGCTGTCAGCTGGTGGGTTAAACGCCTTGCTCAAGGGCCCACAGTGGGGGAAATGAGGGTGGACGTAGATCTGGGTGCTTCACCTTTTCCAACCAAATGTTTTGCGCTGGTCTGAAGATTTGAACTCACAACCTCCGGATTGCATGCGTGCCTTTTTTTAACCTCTACACCACCACTCTCCCTTTTTTAAATAAATGTATTCAGCTACCGTGTGGACAAGAATCACATCCTGACGTCTAACTCCTGTGCTCCAGCGTCAACGTGTGGCACGGGGGCTGCACAGCTGGAGCGAGAGTGGTGAAGGCTGCACAGAAGATGTTGGAGTCAGTCTCCCCACCATCACAGACATCTACACCTCCAGATGCAG
>JAVCKU010000042.1:10255557-10266673 GCA_032273985.1 Hypsolebias coamazonicus | reverse complement strand
AGACGTCTGTTGAGTGTTGGAAGAAGAAGGGGGGATGCCACACAGTGGTAAAAATGGACTTGTCCCAACTTTTTTGGAATCCGGTTTATAAATAAAGATATAGATGTATATTCTGCAGTCAGAAAGGATAAGTTTTTTGTTTCTTAGTGAGATTAGACTCATGTTAATCTTTGAGCTATAAAGTTGAGTTATTTACATACATGTCTACGAGGTATCCATGTTCTTATTAAGATTTTGAACCTAAAACATGTGCAAGTACCTGTTCAGGTTTGAGGCCCGTGAAGCAGAACATCCCAATCTGATCGATGACGTGCTGCCAGTTGTGGGAGGAGCCCTGTTTTTTCAGTCCCGCCTCCAGCTGTTCTCTCATCTTAATGATGCGGTTAGCCATACCATGGACCTCCTCCAGCCTATCATCACAAACACACAGCAGGCTTGAACAATGCCCCTAACATTGTGTGGAAAACCAAGGAGCACTTTGGCTTCAGTCGTACCAGAGGGAACGCAGATCTGGTGTGTTGAGAATGGTCGAAGCGATCCTGGCGCCGTTCATTGGTGGGTTGGAGTACATCGGCCTGATGAGGATCTTGAGTTGAGATTCGACCCTCTTTGCCTCTTCTGCGTCACTGCACACCACAGTGAAGCCTCCCACACGTTCACCTGTCAGCATTCACATTAGAGTCATCGGCTCATGAATGTCACACTGAGAGGTTGATAAACTGCAAACCCTCAGGAGTTAAACTGAATAATTATAACTTCAGCAAAAAGACAAAATAACTACTATAAAAGCTGAAACACAGAGTAGGTTAACTCATTATGTGATGACCAGTAAAGATAATCAACCTTTTAACTTCTTTGACTAAATCAGATCCATGTTTCCCCACTGGGTGGAGACAAAACAACCACAAATAAAAAGGTTTTATTTAAGATAAGAAACATAAGAAGCTGAATCTGACTGACCATAAAGTCCCATGTTCTTCGCAAAGGACTGAGAGAGCACAATGTTGTTGCCCTTCTCGATGAAGTGGCGTACGGCCCAGGCGTCACGATCGATGTCGCCGCTTGCAAAGCCCTGATAGGCCATGTCGAAGAACACCATCAGGTTCCTTTTCTGCAAAGGTGAGAACACAGTTAATGTTTAAACTTGACGACACGACAGCCAGCACTTATCAGTTCTTTGTTTCATTACAGGTTTACAGCAACATACTTTGTCAAAATGTTCCTCGACTGTTACCTAAATGATTCTCGCTCACCTTCACGATGTCAGCGATCTCCTTCCACTGCTCAGGACGGGGGTCTACGCCCGTGGGGTTGTGGGCGCACGCGTGCAACAGGATCACACTCTTTTCTGGGATGTTCTGTCAACAAAAACGTTAGGCTTCAGTTCATTAATACCACCCATATCCACACAAATGTTCATCTAAATTCCCAAAGTTTTGTATTTAAAGACATGGTCTTGAATATTTCTAGCTCTTAACAGGACGCTCCTTGTCCTGACTCTTACAGAAATGTCTTCCAGAGCTCCTTTAAAGTCGAAGCCACAGGTGGAGGGGTCGTAGTATCTGTATCCTTTCAGCTGCATGCCAGCGTCTCTGAAGATGGGTGTGTGGTTTCCCCAGGAAGGTTTGGGCAGGTACACATCATGTGGGCCTGCATGGAATCGAGCCTGTGACAAATAAAGACATATTTATAAAAACAGCCGAACCCTAAATATGCATTTCTTAATTATCTTAAATGACCAATAAAAGCAAAACTCACCAGAAAGTTGGCCCCAACACGCAAAGATCCAGTTCCTGAGATAGTTTGAACAGTGATGCTCTGTTGGGAGAAATGATATCACTGGAATCATTCGCACTTCAAACAGTTAAAAAAATGTTTTTACACTGAATTTGCCGACAGTCCCAACTCACCCTGCCGCTCTTCAAGACCTCATTGTCTGCACCAAGCGCCAGCTGAGCGCAGGACTTGTTAAATTCAGCCAGACCTCCAATGCCGAGATACTCCTTATCCAGTTGTTTGGATGCAATCAAAGCTTCTGCCTGAGAAGAAGGAAGGGAAGATTTTAAAATGGGATTTGAATCGACGCCGTTTTGGTAAAAGGTATAAAACAAACGCACAAAAACACACTCAACTGTTTTCGGCTGGAAATTTTTATTCAATTTTTTTGCTTCATGATACCGAAACTACTGCTCATCTTTTTGACTTTGATGACTCAGTGAAGATAAAAAATAAAAATCTAACTTCCTGTCTCATCAATACATTTCTATATATTTGCTTATGTTGTAAAAAAATAAAAAAAATAAATAAAAACATTTAAAAAAATCCACATCAGTGCCTTATTAAGTGTTCGCAGTGTTAACATAAAAAAACAAACAACTAAACAATAAGGTTATTAAAGCATGTGCATGTGACTGACATGAGAACAACGGAACAGATTCTAGTTTTTATTGTTTTACAGTTACCTTGCGAACACAGCTGAGAACAAAGGGCTTTCCCTGGTCATCTCTGTAGGCTCCCACTCCCAGGTTCATCTTCTTGGGGTTGGTGTCCCTCTTGAAGGCCTCAGTCACCCCCAGGATGGGATCAGGGGGACCCATCTGCACTCCAGCCCACCATGAGCTGCAAAAATATATATACTTTACTACTGTTGTTTTTTTTCTGCTTGCTTTTGTTTTAAATTTATTTTCTTTTTATAAAACTTTATTATTTTATTATACGTACTACATTCAATAAAGTTAAACTCAAACTAAAAAAAAAACCCAAAAACAACAACATACAAACTCTATTACTGATGAAGAGGCTATGAACAACAGTTGGAAGCTGTCTGCACGCAATCTGACACTTTTTCAGCTTTGCAGAGAAATTCAGTCCAATTAGAAGTTTCAAAGTCTGAAAACAAGAAAACCAGCTAATCTGGATCTAAAGTGTAGATTTTATTTTATTTTTTTAATTCTCACATTCACTCGATAGTTATTCCCACTTGACTGCTGACAAAATAAATTAATACCACTGAGGAATTGTAGGAGATTGGTGTAAGACATTGTAACATCTATATGAACAGAGGGGAAGTTTTAAAAGGTGACTATTTTCTAAATCTATAACTACGGTACTTATCACGTACACCATTTCCAGATGAGCTTTTAGCTGCATTTCTGTTTCTTTTACTTTTAGACATGAAGCTTTAAAACTGTTTTTATTCTTGTCTCCTATATTCATCGAATTTTATCTTATTAGATTATATTGTTGTATTTTTTATTATATATAGTTTCATCCTGAAAATCATAAATTGGCATCTTAGAAAGCTTCGCTAAACTTACTTTGTCAAAACAGTACATTTATAAATAATATTTAATTTACATTTAAAACATCTTGGGGTTTAAAAGGTTAAAAATGTAAGCATTTCTTACCAAAAACTTTAAAATAACTCATGTGTACCAACTTTAATTAAAATAAATACCAGTCTGACCTTCTGACCCTTCTGAAGTGCATCGTGAACATCATGGCAGCATTGTAGGCAGCGACTGTTCGTAAATTATAGTGAAAACTACAGAGATGTGGGCTTAAGGAAAACATTTAGGCTGTTTGATGCATTACAGTACTGCAAATGAAAGTTTGTTGTATGTTCTGACATTAACTGCACTCCTCTCACCAACTTGTCACGTCTCAGGTTCAAAACAACCATCCAAACTTTGCAGCTAAATTTAGGACCAAACACTTCGTAAAGGGCAAAAGTATCAGACTCTTAGATATTAATACACAGAATAATTTATGTCGCGAGTAATGACTAGAGTGTACAGTATTTATTACATGAAAATCAACGAGAACAACGTAACTAGAGGTTTGACATGCAAAAGAATTCTTTAAAGTGCTAACAAATTTAACAAAGCAAGTTTGTAAAATACAGATATTGCTAAACCTAAAGGCAGTGTTCAACTCTAGTAAAATTGTATTTTGTAAGAATGTAAAATTTGTGCACCACATATTTTCATGTTTCCTACATATACAAGGATGAATGAAATGTTTGTGTGTATTAACAAAATAAGTTCCTATAACATAATGTGCCAAATAATGTAAAATTTAGTTTCTTAATAGTGTAAAGCATCAAATGTACTTTATGCATGCATGCAAACAACTATGATACAGAAAAAAGATGTTTGTACAGTATTCTTTTGTTGTGCTATTAACTTACAACTATCCTGTATTTCTCAATCATAGCAACTAAATCTCCCTAAAAGAGGACATTTTGGTTTCAGTAGATTTGCTCTTTTGCAGCGAGTTTGTAGTCAAACTTTGAACAGCTGTTTATTTAAACATCCCAGACTGGCTGGTATCAGCGATCACTGGACCAAAGGCCTTCTGGCATGACACAGAGCAGGACAGTTTGTCTTTTTAATCTGTTAAGAGATGCCACATTTAAAATCAGGCAGGCAGCAGGTGATGCACACGGGTATATTTCAACGAGATAGACTGAAACTGAAATATTATGAACTAATAAATGAGCTCATGGATATACCCTATAAGAACAGAGTGTGGGGGCTTCAAGAGTCATGAATAAAACAGTAATGAAACACTACAAAGTCAGACATGCAAAGCAGAAGACATAAATTTGCCCTCCAAGCAGACATCGAAAGGACACAAAGGCTCTCCACCGCAGCTCGTAATTAGCCAATCAGCGACTAGGTGAAGGAGTCGTCAGCCAATCAGCACACAGAATGGATTTACAGTAGCCAATCAGCACGCTCGATTCATCCTACATGGACAAGTTGCAATGCCCAAACCAAGTGAGATTTACTGATACAGTTATGGAAATCGTACATTATTATAGGGTTTTTATAGGGTTTAAATAGTTTAAAATATAAGGAATAAATTAACCCATGATTTTATTCCATTATAATGGTCTCAGGTTGAGATGTTTTTCCACACCCACACTGGCTAGGTCAGGTGTGAGCTGCATCAACGTGACAAGAAGAGGCGTCTGTAGCAACACGGTTTGCCCTCCAATGTGAGTTATCTGCTAATAGACTGGTTTAGTTACAAACACTTTGACGGGAACAAACTTTAGATTGCTGAAACACAAAACTAAAATATAATATATAATATAATAAAGAGTACTAATCTACTATTAACCACTACCACGTTATGGTTGCTGATGCTAACCTAAGCCGACAGCACACTCCGCGGCCTGCTGAAACCATTTGACCCCTGTGTCCGTCTGTCATTAACTAACCAGGTGGTAAGACTTCACTAACTAATGAACATCTACTAAGTTACTCCATAAAACACCGGGCTGACAGAACCAGGTAAAGCATTAGTTTGTCTGCATCTTGTGCTAGCTAACGGCTAAAACACACCGTCCCGTGCGTGAACACGGCTGGCTTCCGGTTCAAAGAAATGCGGGTGTTCACCTGTAACGGGTGGACAGGACTCCCAGAACCGGAGAAATGTTCCCCAGGCTGGAGATCACCTTGTTTGACTTCAGCAGGGCCATGATAGCTGCTGTAGTTGGGAGTGGAGCCTAGCAGGATGTGAAGGGCAGCCGAGCGCGAGCACGGAACGATTACGTACGTTTTTACGCGCTGACGTCATCACGCAGAACAATAACGGGCTGTAATAAACAAAAACAATGCAAGTATTAACATTACAGTACTGTATTTAAAATACTGTATCAAGGAACAAATTAAAATGACAAAAAATAAAAAAATAAAAAGTGGCAAATCTATTTGCACATGTTTAGATGCTGTGTCATAAGAAATCACTAATAATAAGGGTTTAGTTCACAGTATTTGCCATGAACACTTAAAGTAATAACTCTTAAACACACACATGTAAGTGCGCGTCCAAACCACATATAAAGCTTAAAACAGACCCGAGTTAATGCATTCCATAACATTCCAAAAGGTTGCTGGATTTTATGAATATTTTACCCCCTATTGAAAATATTTTCCTTTTATCTTCATTTTTTAAGACACCACTATACTAGTAGCATGTATACCATTCTCCTTGTATTTCTCATCTCTTTACTGTCTCATTGTGCTTCTCATCTTCACAACTATTGTTTTATTTATGTTTTCTGTAGTATTTCAAAAAAGTTTCCTTTCAAACACACACATTAAAATGCGTGGGATTATAATATATTATTGGACTGGTAATCCCCAAAATAGTGTGGCATGCTTAGGGCAGCCAATGAGAGCGTAAACACACAATGACACATGCACACACAGAGAAACACATAAAATCCACACAACAGCCGTGCAATCTTCAGGATAAAAACCATCTGATGGAGTGCGGCTGTTTTCCAACACACAGAGTTCACTGGGTTATCCATTTCAACATTATGTAACTCCAGCTGCTTAAATGTTAAAACTGCATCAGGTCATTGTGAACAAAACCGTGAGGTATTACCAAAACATTCCAAATGGAAAGACTATAAAATTAGAAATGGACTAGCAACAAGCTTAGGTTTTTTGCTACATCTTTATCTGAAGCTTAATTTCATCCTCATGCAGCAGCATCTGCTTGACAGTCCACCTGAGGGCAATATTGTCTCACAGAAATAAACACAGTTACACTTTCTGATCTTAGTCCCTTTGTGTTTGTTCACCTCTTGGGTGCTAACGGGGAATCTCACCTTTACTAAAATATTTGAGCATCATGTAATGTTAGAAGATAACTTTAAATCTGAATTTGACTCACTGTATAATATGGGCTCTTTAAATGGAGCGAAAGTAACATTTGATTTTTTTTTTTTATTACTCAGAAAAACATATTTTCACACCAGATGGAGAATTAGTTTGCATTTCATATCACAAAACTCATTTTTACTCACCAACAAAATAAGTGAGATCAGAAATATTTATTTGTAAAAGCATACAAATTGTTGAAAAGTCAGTTATCTTTAAGTAGCATTCAACATTTATTGCCTGCCACCATAATGCAACGCTTTTGCACCTGTTTGTGTGTCTGTTAGCAAAATATCGCATATCTACACCATTGGAGTCAGTTTAATTCAATATGGACGGACAGCTAATCACCATTAACCAACATAAAACTGGCTGCAGCTCAGTGAATTAAAAATATATTGAGCTAAAATGTGGTGTGGTAGCAGCTGAGTCACCCACAACAGAGCTCAGATTCTAAAGATTGTGTACATTTGCATGGTTTGACCAAAACAGCTATAATTGTGTCCATTCTCAGCATAAGATGATCTTAGTCTAAAACATGGTTGAGTAATTAGCCTGTCAGTTGGGCTCTGATAAAAAAAAAATCACCAAATGATGATAGATATGTGTGTTTTTGTTTAAACCTCCAAAACCTTAAAGCTTTCTCTGGGGAGGCGGTACAGACGAACGAGCGTGCAGTAATTAAACACTTTCTCTCTTTTAAGCAGCAGAATGGGCATGCAGCTGCACAACTGTGCGTGTTTTCGGCTCACGTGTGTCTCTGCGTGCAGAAGATATGGAAGATGTTCAACAAATCCATGATTTCCCATAGAGGAGGCAGGAGGCTTCAGTCTAAAGCAGTTCATCCTGACCTCAGAGCTGAAATCATCATTTTTATGGTAAAACTCCAGCTGGGAGAAAAAGGATGACAGTTTAATATTTAGACCTCAGAGCAAACAGAGAAGAGGCTTCCAACTGACAGGAGACGTGTTTCTGAGTTTAATGCTGAGTAATCTGTCGCTGCTCGGAGGCTTTAGAAACACATTTTTCTGTGTACAAGTAATGCATGTGTGTACTTTATACATTTGATACTGTAGTAGCTCCTCAGAGGATTTAGGTTTGTGTGTCGTTGTAAAGCAAACTGCTGACACTGCGACATGATTCAAAGCAGCACATATCGCATTTTATTATATTTATTTTTGTTTATTCTTTATATATGTGTCATATGTGAGCCAAAGCTGGGTTTAACTCTTGTGTTTGCTGTAGCAGAGTTGGCTTCATGACATCAAGTTTACTTAAAATACTTGATGGACACTCAATGTTTTCATCTGCTTTTCATTGGCTTGGTGCTTTAGATGAGTTTTAAACAAAACTGAAATAAAAGGAAAAGAAATACAGGAGTCCCTCGCTGCTTCGCGATTCATTAATTTCATTTATTTCATTTATTTATTTACTCGCTCTATCATGGTTTTTCAAAAATAAGATTGGACATGACACGCAACTGGCTGATTGATGGATGAGCCCCACGATTGGCATGGAATTTTTTATTTAAAATAAATTATTTTAAACGATTTAGCACCTCCTGCATCTTTGTGCAGCCCACATTGCAGGATTAACTTCCTGCTGCAGCTGATCAGCTGTTCTCCCTGCAGAGTGGAGAAGTGGGCGTGGCCAAGAGCACTTGCATTTGGCAAGGAGCAAAGGAGGCAGGGAGCTGAAATCATGACATTTTTTTGCTCTTTTAGAGTGTTTAGAGTTTAGAAACATTGTTTAGAATACTGTAAGAGTGCTGGGTTTAAAATGCAGGACTGCTCACAATTCAACCTTTATTTGTACAGTTGTTAGTCTCACTGAGCCTCAAGGACTCATTTACAAGAGATACCTGTTTTTAATCTACTGTATTTAATTTAACAACCTCCAAAATGCAGGAAATGGCATCTCATATTCCAAATTTTCTGGGGGAGATTCCTTGTGTTTAGTTCTATTTGTTCCTCGGTGTTTCTGTGAGTCGTTCTCACCTTCAGGTAACCGATCACACCTGCTCCTCGTGTTTATCAGCCTCAGCTGTTACCACTCTCTCATTCCTCCTGAACATTTTCCGCTGGTTCTGCTGCCCACTTCATGTGGACTTCTTGTCACTTTGGTTCCTTCGTATATTACCGTCAGCTTTTTGGTTTGAATTTTTGTTTAACAAATTTTCCATTGTCCTGATGCTGCTCAAAAATACAGGTAGATAAATCTAACCAGTGGGAGTCAGGTCCTCTGGACGGATTCTTCTTTGTTGAAACGTTTTGAGTCTTTTGGATAAAAGACAAAACGTTCCAACAAAGAAGAATCCATCCAGAAGACCTGGCTCAACCTGATTAAATCTTCCATTCTTTCACATCCTCGTAAACATCTGCATTATTTACAACAAATCTCGACAGGATCCAAACATTACTTTCAACAAGAATCCTCCAGTGGATCATGAACTACATTGTTAACAGTCAAACACAAGCGATAATTATGTTAACATTAATTTAATGGTGCAACAAAAGTTAATAAGCATTGCATCAAGAAGAAATGAAGCCGTGTCCACGATCCGTGCAGTGTGCAGACTAATCTCATCTGCCTGCCTGGGACTGATGTATGTGGAGGAATCAGAGCAGATAAAACCATCTTCTCCCTTGTTAACAGCTTGGTCCACAGCCCACAGTCCCTCCGTGTCCCTCTGCATCTCTGTGGGCGTATTTACTGCATGTATATGAGCGAGTGTGTGTGCACATGACCATGACCAAACGTGTGTGAAATTGAGCATTTGCTTTGAGGGGCCGCATGCGGCCAGTCGTGGTGTACGTAAAGGGTTGTGCTGAGTTTAATTAAATATGAAAGTGCTGATGATTAATTGATGGAAGGTAGAACGTTCCATCACGCTGAGCGAGGGGGGAAGTGGAGATGAACCTTAAGAGGGTGTTTGGATGGAGGTTTGCTGTAGTTAATAACAGAAACATATCCATGTCTCTTGATTGATTTAATCACATTTCAGTCACTAAAAGCAGATTATTGTTTCAGTTTCTCATCTTGGGTCACACCAGCCTTTCATTAGGTCTAATTTTTTGTTGTTCTTTACTCAGCTGCTCCTGATTTTGTACGCTTTAACTCAAAATGGCTCACAGAGAGTCCCGCATGTCCTCAGAGACCCTCATCTATAAAAAATGGATCAGCACGAGCTCTTGCTACATCACGCTGGTGAAGAAAGTAACGTTTGAGCACTTTGGGTAGGAAACGCTCTTATTCTAGTCATCTGGAGATGAGATCTAAAGTCAGGTGTGTGTTACCTGCAGCAGCTTCTGTGTTTTTTTTTAATGCTTTAATTGAAATGAATAATCAGGCCAGTGATTATCATGTCATGTTTATTCATTCTCTTGGTAATGTCTTTAACTGAACAGTACAAGCCTCATCCAATGAAACAAGCTCTTAATAAATAGATTAAACCAAAATAAACTAAAGCAACGCTACAAAACAGGAATGTTCGACATAGAGGGAGAGTAACACGTGTCTAAAAATACAAATGCATATTTAAAACAAGATTTCAAATAAATAAAGACGATATTTTCTTGTCTTGCTTGATGTTTTTAAAAAAAAATGAACACTTTATGAGGTTATAGGTAAAACAGCGAGGCCAGCAGTATACTTTGTGCTTTCAGGAGCACTTTTGTCATCACTTTAAAAGTGTTGTGGGGGAAAGGGTCACACATGCATTTGGAGGGAAGCAGTGCAGGAGGATGAACAGGTCCCAGGCAGGAAGGTCACAGCGTGGAGTCCCGGCAGAGGACGATCTCCATCTCCGTGCGGTACAGCTTCCCGCCGTCAGCCAGAGCCATGATGCTCTTCTTGTAATCCACCAGCCCGATGTGGTCCACGTCCTGCCACAAACCAGACACACACTCTCAGGCTCGCTCAGATTTCTGGCCAGCAGAAGAAAAAAGTGTCCAAACTGAGCAAATCGACGTTACCATTTTCTTCTTGTCACAGAGGTCCTTCAGCAAAGCGTCCAGCTCCTGCTCATCGATGTAACCGTTACCGTCCTGACAGAAGAGACAAAGCAGAAGATCAACGTAAGGTTTTAAAAACTGCCCACCACCGTTCAGGCCGGAGTTTTAAACTAAACTATTTTTATTCTGAAGGGACGGAGTGACCGCCACTTTGACTGAACTTTGAAAATTAAGTTCTTGTGGTCTTGTGCGATACTGGGAGACGCCCTGGTCCTTGAAGTATGTGTCGAGGATCACTCAGATACAACCACACAAGATTTAGCTCAACATCTGTTAAACAGTTTGAGCCGTTTATGTGTCGGCTGAGGTGGATTAGCCATGGCTGCCATCTTGTTTTTTTAATTTATTATTAGACGTTCTTTCAACTTTATTAGCGTCACTTAAATCTATTCAGTAATTTTAAGAGATATTTTTCCAACAGAC
>JAVCKU010000042.1:10203330-10213360 GCA_032273985.1 Hypsolebias coamazonicus | reverse complement strand
TGAGGTGGAGGAGGATGACTCGCTGTGGCGACCCCTGAAAAGGGAAAGCCGAAAGAAGAAGAAGAAGAAGAAGAAGACTTTTTTGCTCTTTCATATAGACACTTTTACCAGCCTGCCTTGTCAGTCTCATAAATCCAGAAAGTTGTGGGTAAGGGGCTGCTGTCCATCAGAGTTCAACAACAGTTGTAATAAAGGTTGAATTAAATTTACTATGTAAAACAAGCCAGTATTTAGATAAGAAAACCAGCAAGGGTGGGTTTCTGACAAGTCGAGCTACATAAACAGTTTATTGACATAATTTAGTGTTAAACCAGGACTAGGTGGCTAGTAGCACTTGTGTTGGAAGAAGAAAGGGTGTTCACATTTCAAAGGTGTGGACTAGCATCTGAGGAAAGTCATGTTAAGTATGCAGCCGGTCTATGTCTGATGAGGAGTGCTGGGCAGGACCTCCATTTGACATGTTTGTCCTGTTTGTTAAGACATTCACTTACAGTCGCAGAGAGGTGTTCTATATCAGTAGTGAATGAGAACGGTGTCTTCTTGTTTGTCAGAGTTAGTAGCAGCTCAAAGTTCAGAAACTGTTTTACTCACTTTTATTGCGAGTTATTTTTGCAAGCAAAAATTGATGAAAATAAGGAATGTTTGATTTTGGTCAGTAGCACCCAGCTTTCCATTTTTTTTTTTTTTTTTTTACATCTTTGTAGGTAAACTCATCCAGGCTTGCCAACAAGCAGCGCAAGCCTTGACAGATAAACAGACTGAGACGTTGAAGAGGATGGCTGCAGTTCACACATAAATTCCTGCTGAGAGGCACTGCCATGTTGCCGGGAGTCGGTGTGTTTGGTACAGGGAGCACAGCCCGAGTGCTGGTCCCGTTGTTGCAAGCTGAGGGCTTTGAAGTTCACGCGCTGTGGGGAGGAAGTGAAGAGGAAGCTCGCAGCTTAGCGAAAGAACTCGGTATCCCGTTCCACACCAGCCGATCTGACGACGTCCTCCTGCACCAAGATGTCGACCTGGTTTGCATCTATATTCCACCCTCAATGACAAAACAGATTGCAGTCAAAGCACTGGGTAAGTGTTTGTTTTATAGATTCATGAAGTTGTTTACCTTTACTTGCTTTGATTAAAATAATATAAACCTATATTAATTGTGTATAACCTTATCTGTACAGCCTTGTACCAAGTCTTTTACCTTTAAATCAATATTTGTAAATATAAACTAAAAGACAGGAACTCAGAGTTTAATATTTTATGCCAGTTGCTCTGAGTTTCCTCTGAACACCATATCAATTTATCTCAAGTCTTTTTCCCATTTTTCACTGCTTTATTTGTCCAAACTCACATTGTAATCTGATCTGGTTGGGTGTGACGCAGCAGATGTCAGACATATTTGCATAGCTGAGCTGTTAGTCCCTTCTGAAAATGTTAAAATTAAAAACAACAGCCTTCCTCTGAATCACAGTCCTCTGAATCATAGTTCTTATCTGAATCAAGATAAGCAAAATAAAAATTCTTAACATTAGACATTACTGTTTATTATGTCAGAGGGGAGTGGATGTGGTATCTTATCTGATGGAATTCTTCTGCGTTGAGCTCAGTTTCCTGTTTTAGCTGCAACTTCCTCAATGTTTTCCTACTGAAGGACTTCTCAGCAACTCAGATTCCACCTTCTACTGAATGCATATGCATATAAGAATGTGCTGATATCTTGTGAAATGACAAGTTGGAACATATAGTTGGTTCAAGTCAAGTTTATTGTCATTCGGATCACAAATGGTACATGAGGCGGAACGGAATTATATACTCAGGGTCCCAGTTACACCCAAAAATAGCAAAATATAAAATGTAAAAAGAAACAGTATATAAGGACCTAAGCTGCACTGATATGCACTAAACCAACACCAAACGGCACGCTAAAAGATCTAAGATACGCTACACTGAAACAATGTTGCGTGTCAACAGCAGCCCAAACATATAAAGCATTAACCAACCAGATCTTTCCACCCTTAAATCAGGTTTATTACACAGTAATTTCCCACTTTATTAGGCAACCTAACTGATGTATCTCAATATCTGTGACAAAAGCAACTGTTATTAATTAATGCAAAATCTGTGAACTGTTAAATTTGCATAAGCACATCCTTGAGCCTGACAATTGTTTACTTAACAGCTTTGTTTTTCCTCTCTCTGCAGGTATAGGTAAGAATGTTGTGTGTGAGAAAGCTGCAACAGCTGTTGATTCATTCAAAATGGTGACTGCAGCCAGATACTACCCCCAGCTGCTCAGCATTATGGGTAACACCCTGCGCTTCCTGCCCGCTTTTGTTGCAATGCGCAAGTTGCTGGTCGAAGGCTATGTTGGCGATATCCAGGTGTGTGACGTTCGAGTCTACGGCCCAAGTCTCCTTGACCAGTCGTATGGCTGGACCTGTGAGGACCTGATGGGAGGAGGCGGGCTGCACATTGTTGGCTCCACCATCATTGACCTCTTGAGTTACCTCACGGGCACCCGAGCCCATCGTGTGCACGGTTTACTAAGGACTTTTGTACAACAGAACAACTTGATCCGGGGCATCCGCCGCGTAACCAGCGATGACTTCTGTTTTTTCCAAATGCTGATGGGTGGTACTGGATCTGCTGACGTGTGCTGCACCGTCACCCTGAACTTCAACATGCCTGGGTCATTTGTGCATGAGGTTATGATAGTTGGATCCACTGGAAGGTTGGTCGTCAGGGACACTCAACTTTACGGTCAACGCAACGGCAATAAAAGTGAGGAGTTGTTGCTACGTGACAATGGGTGGGTTGGACCTGAGGCGAAGGAGATGCCTCTTTGTTTTCTGCAAGGCCTGAGCTCCATGGTAAAGGCACTGAGACAGTCTTTTCATGCTCATGAGGAGCGCAGGTCTTGGGCACGTGGACCAGTTGCTTCGGCGCCGACGTTCGAGGACGGTCTGTATGTACAGACGGTGGTCGAGGCGGTGAAACGGTCCAGCAGCAGTGGAGAGTGGGTATGCGTGGACGTCATGAGTCAGGAGCCGGATCCGAATCAGAATCTGTGCGAGGCTCTTCAGAGAAACAAAAACTGAATTAATTTATTCACAAAGTGCAAAAACTACATATGGGACAGAACAGGGCTTTGAATGTTGTTTTTTAAATGCAGCTGCTTTTGTCGTTTACGTCAAACACGACTACTTTTTCACAGTTTTCACAATTGATCATGTTTTAAACAGTCTCATTTAAATGAACACAGATGCATCCTGTGCTTTCCCTGCACAACTGAAATGAGTTTACACTAAATTTACATTTGTAAACCACAGCTCCATTATTTGGATTCTGACCAGAAAGTGTTGAAGATACAGGTCAAAGTCTCCCTGAAGATAAAATGAGCCTCAAATAAATGCTGCTTTTAGTCTCACTGTCTTTTGAAGTTAAACTGAGTTTCAGGCTTTGTGATAATCATCACATGTCAGTAAGGCACAGCACCTGCATTAAGTATTGGATAATGGTAAAATAAATAGCATTGTCAACATATAGAATGATAAAAAGAAGTTATGAGGAGTTCAGAGACAATGCAACCAAGCTGATTCATTCAAACTTCATCTCTGTAGGATACAGCAAGATTAGGGCACATGAATCAGTTTTATGCATCAAAGAAATACTAGTTTATCTGAAAATGTTGAAAAAGAATAATGGAGCTGTGTGCAGTTTGCATCTTTTGCTTTTTTGTGTTTAATATTTGTAACGTTACACATGGCACAAAATACATAATTATTTAGATTTCTAAATGTTACAGTTTGCTACTACTTTGAAAAAATTAAGTAGGGAGTGAGTAACATAAGCTGTCTTGGTTTTGAAAAAAAAAGTAGTTCCTTAATATGACCAGTTTTTAATATTTCTTTTGTTTTTGTAATAGTGTAGTGTGCTATAAGCTAGATGCTTATTTTTTGTTTCATCCATTCCTTATAGAGCAGCTCATGTTGTAAAAACCCTCTAATTCTCTCAGTCTACTCCTACATCGTTCACACACTTGGTATTTTTATTTGTTTTATCAAAACCTAACACAAATACATTATTCTCTTTAGAGGTTTGAGTAGTGCAACACTGTTCACTTAGTGATTTTTGGCTGAAATATCAATACGTTTAAAGCAGATAATTATTTGTCTCGTGAGGAAGTAGAGATGCCTCGTTTTTTGCTTCCACTTTGAAAATATTTTACTTATTTCACTTAACTATAAATCTGGGGAAACTTTAACAGCTGCTGCACTTGGTAGGCTTTTTTATTTAGTAAAACGATAGCAGATAATAATTTTGTCATGAATATTAGAGGTTTAGATGCAATAAATTGTGGTTATTTGGCATCAAATTAAGTTCAAGTTTCAGGCAATGTTTACATTTATTAACAGTTATTTTCAGAGTTTGATTATTGGTAAGTAAATTTATTGTACCGGTAGTTGTGCAAATAAAGAATTTAAGTGCCATCTTCTAGGTAAAATCACCCATTTTGAAACTACAGTTTATTTTTGTGAAGTTTACATTTGATTTTATAAAGTGTCTGAATACAGTAGTTTGTTACAGCCGTTTACCGCATCTAACATCCTCTGAATACTGATCCTCTAACAGTTGCTGTCACTGTTGACATCACTAAATCAGAAAGTGTTGAAGACTAACACAGCAAGTTTCATTTGATCGCTCTGGAATCTGCACAACCCTGCATTTTACATGTTTCCTCAGCTGTGCTTTACAGATTATATTAAGTATGTTGAGAAAACACTTCACATTCTTCTGCCGAGCTCATCGCTACTAAAATACATTCCAGCAGAGTTTTTTATTAACTTATCAGATTTTTGTTTTCCTTTTTGCACTGATAAGGTGTCCCTATTTAAAATGTAATTCGCTTGTTGCAGAAGTAACTTGTATCATGTGTTTGAGGAAGACTTTCTATTTATTTATGTCAGCTGGAAATTAAAAAAAAAAAGTTTATTTTTGTTCTGTCCAGTGTTTGTGTTTTGAGCCTGTGAATTTCTGTTTAAAGCCGTAATATTTATAATTTTTAAGAATAGTTTTGTTTCGACTGATATGGCATTTTGAGCACTAATCTGTTGCCTTAGAGTTGGTAAACTGTATGTTTATCTGCGTGTCAGATATTTCCTTTAATAAAAGACAAACAGCTGCTTTCATTTAGAATCTCTGTCTGACCTGAGTTTCCATTCTTTCATATTAAAAGTGCATATGCATTTGTAGGTAGTATATCATTGTATCAAGATTAAAAGGAATAAATAACCAGAAAAGGACCATAATTTGATTTTAAATACTTTTGGATTTAAATAATTGACAATAAAAACAAATTTGAAACTGGCCTTAAAACCTGAGGCCCTCAGTAATGTTCATATCTAACATTATGAGAAAGGAATACTGCTCTACCAGTAAAAGAAAATTAAATATAAAATATTTTAGAATCGAATGTTTAACAGCTATTTTGTTTTTATAAACTAATTATAAACTTCCAAACTGGTTATGGTGGGCCTATCATTTAAAACACAGTCGCATATTAAACAAAACGGGATGATGTTCAATGCTAACTACAGTATACAGTACTGTATACTGTATTTATGTCCCTAGTATTTTAGGGGCGTTCAGTTGCAGTCAATCTGTGACGTCACAAAATAAAGTTTTATGGAGAAAAAAATATCAGCCGTCGCAATGCATTGTGGGATAACTGTAACCGAATTCCGCTAAGTTAGCACAACAGCTAACGTTCATAACGGTAGATTCTCCTTATTTTGGTTCACGGCGGCCGTTCGAACCGGTCTGAGAAGGAAGGACAAGATGGACAAATACCGTAAGAGCGTCGTGGAGCTGTTGTGGAGCTACTTCAAGGACGTAGACGACGTGTCGGTCCAGTGTCTGCTCTGTTCTCAGTATCTGCACAAGCAGGGTCATGGCTCCACCACCCAGATGCTGAGACACCTGCGTGTCAAACATCCCGCAGAGGTGTCAGGTAAAGAGTTCTTCCTGAACGCCGAACGTGCAGCGAGCCAGGAGGAAGACGAGAGCCTGGAAATAGATGGAGACCAGATCATCTCAGGTACGGCTTTCCAAATGATCAGAAGGCGCAGGTTTGTGAAAACTACAGCATTAATGTTTACATGCGCGCGTTCAGGATCTCACCACGTGAGGAGAAATACTATGGTGAGATGATAGTTCTGCTAAAGGTTTAGCGGTAGTTTTTCCTTTCCACTGTTGCATCTGTGCTCACTTAGGATGGGAGACAGCGATGAAGTGAACAATCTGCAGGCTCCATACATAAACATTGTCATTAAGTAATTTTTATGTATTTTAATGTTTCTGTGCAGTGCCCCGAGATAACTTCTGATGTGAATTGGCACTGTATAAGTAAATTGAATTGAAATTTAATTAAATATTAACTCATAAATGTTTGGAAGGAAATCTGCAAATTAGGCTTGATCATTTAAAATGCTATTTGGGGTAAAAGAAAAATCCATAGGCTTTTTAGAAACTTAGTGTATATATGCACTAGATAAGTCTTATCTACTCAGGGCCTGTGGACTGTGTCAGTGGAATATAGACGGGAGAGGTGACATCAGAAGATAAAGTTGGTTTATTAATAGTGGAAGGTTCTGGTTACTGCAAGGTTGAGAGTTGGTATTATACATTTATAGAAGTCTAAACATAAGATTCTGCTATAAGTTCAAATCGTGATCATACCAGCTTTTAGTCTTCTCCAGAACACATCTTTTGGATCCATATGTGCAGCCTTACATTAACCTTTCTTCCCCACTTTTTCTCCAGTGGTAGTGGAAATGGAGGAAGGAGTCGCGGACGTCAAGACCCCACCTAACGATTCTGATGCCAGTCCTCCTGCCAGTGCCTTCCCAGAAACATTCCAACAAGTTTCGGCAGAACAGTTGCCTGGAGAGCCGAGCGACGACAATCCTGCCAAAAACACACGCAGGCGCAGTTTGATCTGGAGGCTGTTTGAACATGTGGAAAGTTTAAACGCTGCCCGTTGCCTCATTTGCATGAAGAAGTTGCACGAAAGCGGCGGTGTGAGCAACCTTCGTAGGCACTTGAACAAGAGACACCCAAAGGTGCTCTCAGAGCTACTAGCCAGCAGCCATCAGCGTCCTTCACTGGAAGATGGTGCTGATGTTGGCATACATGAGAACGAGCATGATCCAGGTAAGCTCACAGACCACCGTTCACTTTTCAGTCATGCATAGTTTGTTTTTTGTTACTCTTAAATAATACTGCTGGGATGTAGAAGTACCACGTCCTTATAGTATCCGACGGTAACAAACCCAAAAAATAGATTTTATGCAGATCTATCCTTATCTGACAAGTTAACACAAAGCAAAGTGCAAAGTTTCAGGTTTGTGAAGCATTTTATCTGTTTGTGACTGTTCAATCATAACCTAAACATTAACAAGTGAAGTCTGAAACACCTGCTATCTAAAAGTGATATATGGGTAAACAGAAAATAAGCATTCTTGAAGTTGAATTAGAGGCAAAATGTTTAACAAGTGTAAAGGTTTAAGCAGGAAGAGTCAAACTGTTGCGGTTCAACAGCTGGTTCTCAACAACTGTTGATGTTCTCAGTCTGCAGTCGTGCTATTTCAGCTTCAGCTCTGTTTTGATTTGTCTTTGTTGCATCTAAAATAGTGCAAGAAAACAGAAAACCCCTTTAACAGACTAGAAACAATATGCTTACTGATACCGTAGTCAATAACTTGGATGGTTATCTTCAGCAGATTAAAGCAGTCTTGGATTCTCAGTGATTTGCTTTGGGTCAAACAGAACGTGTTGTGTTGCACGTTCAACTTTTAAGGTGCCTGTGACGTGCATGTCCTACAAAAACAGTACAGTCCAGCGGCTTGAAATTTTTTTTTGCAGTTTTTTGTATCAATGTCATCTTTTCCAAAAATGCACTCATGTTCATTAAAAAATGTATGTCACAGGAACTTATTATTTTTCTATGTCTTGTAAACAGCTAATTGTAAATTCTCAAACCTTTTGTCTTATTTAGTGAAAGTGGTAGTTGGAGGGGACACTGGAGTTTTGACTGAGCTGACAGAGACTGCAAACAACAACGGCCTCTTGAACACATTACAACAAGGTTCAGCACGGATGATCACACCTGCAGAGGAGGCGAGTGATTTCTGCCTTGAGAGGCGGGTTCTTGAAGTTGTAGTCTGAGCTGTATCCAACCTGCTCTAACTTAAATTTATTTAAAGGGCTCAAATGTTAATGCTGGGACCGGTGAAACCTCGTGGAAGGACACCCAGAAATGGATTCCAGGTAAGGTTTTGTTACTCACTGCTGTTTGACATAAGTATTTATTATTTTTAAATACACAGGAGGTTACATGAAGTCAGAACTGTTTCTGCTTCACATTCTGAGTTGTTGAATGTTTTGAACTAAGATTTTTATTTTACGTCTTCCTGGCTTAAGTTTCCCTCTAAATTACTGGAAAACAAGTGTCTTAATTATTAGTTATACTTTTTCATACTCGCCAAGTAAGTAAGTACTATGTTGTTTCCAAAATGTTCGAACATTGTAAAGTATAATGTAAAAAAATTAATGTCATGATTTGCAAATTATTGAAACATTTACTTTAAACAATTACAGTAGTCCCTCGCTACTTTGCGGTTCATTTTTCACGGACTCGCTCTATCGCAATTTTTCAAAATAACATTGGACATGACACACAACTGGTTGATTGATGGATGAGCCACACGATCGGCATGGAATTTTTATTTAAAATAAATTATTTTAAATGATTTAGCGCCTGTGTGCAGTCAGCTGTGGGAGAAGCTTCCTCCTGCAGCTGATCTCCGTGCAGAGCGGAGAAGTGGGCGTGGCCGAGAGTGCAGCCGGAGGCAGGGAGCTGATATCATGACATTCTGTGCTCTTTTAGAGCGTTTAGTTCAGAAATTGTTTAGATTATTGTAAGAGTCTGGGAATGGGAAACTTTTTACTGTTTTTATTTTTACAGTAACAACTTTGTTTTCCTTTTATTTGGTAGAAGCACTGGAGAATGGCAACGCTGACATCACAACTCGAGCCAACAAAATGCCTCCATCGGATGAAATCGATTCGGCCATAAACGGCCTATTGCAGACTTTGCAGAAAGGTTCGGTACAAGCGACATGCGCAGGTGAAAGTGAGGAACAGTCTGCGAAGAAAACGCGCAGACGGAGTCTGATTTGGCATCACTTCAAGCGACTGGAGAGTTTGAACGCAGCTCAGTGTCAGATTTGCATGAAGAAGCTTCAATGTTTCGAGAGCGGTTGCACCAGCAATTTGCACCGACACATGTCCAAGAGGCATCCGAAGGTGTTCTCTAAACTGGCATCAAACCAGCAGCAGCGCTCATCGCCCAACACAAATTTGAAAAATGACGGGGCAAATAGGAGCTATACACTGAGAAAACACAACCACCAGATTCCAGGTAATCTTTCATTGCTGTAACTTTAAACGCAAAATCCCTATTAAAATAGTCTCAAACCCTTTCCTGCACTTCGGTGTTCAGTCCCTGCAGGTGAATTGAAGGCTTCAAGAGAACCTGAAGTGGAAAGCAGAATTTTAATGCAGGAAAAGGAACTGATAGACGCTCTGAGGAGAACGCAGAGAGAGGAGGCTCGGACGCTGAATGATCAGAGAGAGCTGGTTGAGAAGCTGAGAGCAGCCAGCGCCAGAGAGGCAGCTGCAGAGAGGGAGAAAATTGAGTCACTGCGAAAAGCACAGCAGGAAGAAGCCAAAGAGCTGAGCAGACAGCGCGAGGAGATCGAGAGCGAAAAGACGGAGCTTCAAAAGAGGTGGGAAGAGCTTCATCGAGAAAGAGAAGAACTCTTGTTGCTCTCCAGAGAAAAGAAACCTCTGGATGATGTTCTGACATAACAGCATTCCATAAAAATCGACGAACTGTTTTTTTTTTTTTTTTTTAATTTTCTTTTATTGTATCTCTGTGTTATCAGATGTAGAGAAATAACAGATTTAAGAACATCAG
>JAVCKU010000042.1:10183236-10193911 GCA_032273985.1 Hypsolebias coamazonicus | reverse complement strand
TTCAAGTTATGATTGGGCCATTTTTATAATAAATGACTACCTTAAATATTAATTTGGTTTTTAGTTTAGATTATTTTGGCTTTAGACAGCTTAACAGGCTTTATATGTCTCAATCTGTAGACTGTAGACTGATTTTTCCACTTATTAAAAACAAAGCCTCAAGAAGCCAAAAAAAAACATCTCTAATCAAATATTGTTCTTATTTCTCTCACATTTAAATAAGTTATTGCAGTTTAGGTTATTTGCTGAAATATTGTTTCTGTTAGAACAGATACCAGCTATATTTTAAGATAAATGACAAGTGTTGAAACTATTTTTTTAGACTGAATTTTTGTTTTATTCGCAGATTAATATCTGATTTTATGATACATGTGATGAAGTAAAACCATTGTTTATTTATCACAATAAGAAGCAAACTTAAATTCATCTGAAGGATGCTTGAAAGTGACGTTTTCTTATGAACCTCTTTGTTTTCTTGAGCGTTCTCTGTAAAAACATGTTTTGTTTCTGTTTTCTTTAACGACTTGTAAAAATTGGGGTTTTGTTTCTCAGGAGGGTCTGACGGAGTTGAACACGACGGCCGTGAAGCCTCAGGTCAAACCCTGGATCAGCAGCTTCTTGTCCATCTCGCACAACATAGAAGAGGTAATGATGTCACACTCCTGCACAGAACCCGAGCTCCTGGAACCGCTTGCTGTAACTGTTGCTCGTCCTTACAGGAGGAGTTTAATGAATACGAGGCTAATGACCCCTGGGTGCAGCAGCTCATCGTTAACTTGGAGCAGCTCATGGCTGAGTTCAAGGTAAATGAACCTTGCAAGATCACTTAAGGCAGTTTTTTAATCTTGTAATTTTTGTAATAATTGAGCGTATCCTGCTCCAGGCCGCCCTCTCCCCTGTCATTTATGACACGCTGACCAGCCTGATGACCAGCTTGACCTCAGTGGAGCTGGAGAAGACGGTCCTGAAATGCTCGTTCAGCAGGGTGAGGAGCTGAGCCACCAGGTGGCGCCGAGCTGAGGCTCAGCCTCCAGCAAGGATGTATTCATGATTCCAGAGAGGAGTGCGTTCCTTTTGGTGGTTTCTCCCACAGTAATGCATTCACAGGTGTTGTCCTCCTTCTTCTGATCTTTCTGCTGCAGCTCGGAGGGCTGCAGTTTGATAAAGAGCTTCGCTCGCTCGTGGCCTATCTAACCACCGTGACCACGTGGACCATTAGAGACAAGTTTGCTCGCCTCACACAAATGGCCACCATCCTCAACCTGGAGCGGGTAATTTACATTTATACCCACATGTACCGGTAAAATAAATCAGATTTTTTTTTTTTTTTTTTACAGCTTAACATTCTAGGGGTTTGCATGATTGGATTTTTACCGTATGTGTGCAGCTGAGCGTAAGTTGAATACATGGCTGGAAGTGAGACTTCTCAGAGGAGTTTTCCATATAGAGCATGATTTTACATGTACAGCACGTTGTTGCAGCTGTGGTTGTTTTTCAGGCTTTATAAATAAAGTAGTACCGTTCTTGCCGCCGTACACGTCACACCGCCATATAAGTCGCATCAGTCCAAAAATGTCTAATAAAGTGGGGAAAAAATAAATATGTCGCTTCGCCGTATAAGTCTCATCTATTATGCGTCACAGCTGAACACATGGAAATATGGGCCGGTGTTGTGCCAAAAATCGATTGGCTGCCAAATGGCGGGAGCGTGCACAGGAGGACTTTAACAAGATTAATACTTAAAAATAATTATTTGTTTGCTCGAAATTATATCAAAGGGGTGTCTCAGTTTAACTTTTCCTTAATTAATTCACTTTAATGGTCAAATCAGGTGCATTTCTTCTGGGCGTTGCGGCGAAACGCAGCTGATTTGACGTTTGTTCCAGGAGTTCCGGCGCGAGACGAAGGTGGCTTTGTACGGCAAGCCAAGTGTCTCATTAATAGCCACTTTTCCCTATTAATGAGACACTTGGCTTGCCATATTACTTGACCGTACTCTAGTGGCTGAAAATGGTAGTGTTCAATATTTTCCATGTCAGAATGAATGAAATCGTCAGCTCTCAGCCAAAAACTTGTTATAAATATGAAAAAAATAATAATAATAATAATTTGCTTTACTCTATAAGTTGCAGAGTATACTAATCTATGCAAAAGTTGCAACTTATACAGTGAAAAGTACGGTAGTAGTAGAGAGATTTAGAGAACTATAGAAAAGTCACTAATTTGTTTTTGGGTTTTGTTTTTGTTTCTTTTAAATTATATTTTGTTTTTATTTTTTAAAGTAATTGCATTTGACTTCTGAGGCAACAATTTGTGCTTTGACGACTTGTCAAAACTTAAAACTGTCGTGTTCCAGTTTGTTTCCGAGGTGCATCAAATGCAGCGTGAGACGGCGACTGTCGATCGTGTTTCTGTTCGTGTCTGTTTGCAGCCTCAAGTCTGTTTTTCCAGAATCTTCTGTTTTGCTCAGACTCACCTGCTCCTGTCTGCACTCTGCAGGTCTCCGAGATCTTGGATTACTGGGGTCCTAACTCAGGCCCGCTGACGTGGCGTCTGACCCCCGCAGAGGTGCGTCAGGTGCTGGCGTTGCGAATCGACTTCCGCAGCGAAGACATCAAGAGGCTTCGCCTGTAGCTCAGGAGCCAGAGGTCATCGGAGGACGCGCTACCCACCTGCTGATCCCAGCCCCGGCTGATGCGCTGGGCTGTAAACGGACGTTTGCACGACACAAAGAAACAACGGAGGATTTTGGCGATCTTCATCGGCGTTTCTGAACTTGGCCCAGCTGATTCCAGTCTGGGTCAGCTAAGCTTCTGAGGACACGGGGGTTCTGTGGTTACATGACAGCGACCTCATACCGTTGGGTAATAATCACCTGTAAAATGTGTAATTAAACATGTGGCTGTGTCTCAGCGGAGCTCCAGCGTTTGAAACCTGTAAGTGACGGAGAAACGAGGGCACAGTGGAGCTGTGGGGCGGTCGCTGCAGCAGCGCAGTAATGAACATCGTACCCATTAAACTGACAGAAGCAGGTCAGACAGCTGATCCAGTCCCGTCATTCAATATACGAAGAGCTCCTTGTCTCTGATGATGGGACACTTTTAACCTAATAAATTGAGCCGCTGCGCTCCCGATCCCCGCCATCCGCCACATTTCACCGCTGCCCTGTTGTCATGCAAGACTTGCTCCCAATTTCATTTATTAATTTATTTACATATCTCTGACTCCAAACGCAAAGCTTTGTTCGCGAGGCGGCGAAGCGTTAAAAGTGGTCCACTCTCATAATGTTCAGCCTAATTTCCTGGTCTGACCTTGATGCAGGGGACGGCACCTCCACGGCACAACTCGTCCACCTCGTCACCTCGCGGCGTAATCAAGACTCGAGACCACCGGAGCAGAAGTAGTTAGGAAAAAGAGTGGCTTTAATGTAAACACAACATTCGATTGACTCAGCACAAACATTCCACATGAGAGCAACCAATAAACTACTGAACAGGATGGGGTGCGGCACAAAAACATCGACAGTAAAAAAAAAAAAAAAAAATCTGGTATTATAATAATAATAATATATACAGTACGGTGCTTTTAAAGTGAAAATGGAGATGGGACGGGAGGACTGGTGTGATAAAACGAGTGGGAGGATGAAGAAACCGGGGTACAGACGTTTGGAGGGCGGGAGGGGAAAGGTTTTAAAAATCCCCAGAGTGGCTCCTCGCACGAGCGTCTCTCCGCAAACTCGTCCGTTTGTACAGTTTCACATGAGACGTCGCCGGAGAGCTGCTCCCTGTGCACCCCCGTTTTTTCATCAGAGGAAATAAATATGAGCACGGGGGGTGTTCTAGGAGGAGGGATGAGGGGCATGAGGATAAATTCTTTAATAATTATAAAATTTTATATATTTTCATTAAATAATATAGAGATATAATTTCTGATTCCACAGATCCGTCCTCCTCAGATGGTCGGCACAGACGTGTTCGTTTTTCCTTTGACGTATCGTTTGGTTTTGTTCGTGTTACAGGAGGCGAGCGCCCCGAACAGAAGAGTCCTTTCTTTTCATCGTTTGGACGTAAAACGAGAAAACGGAGTGGAGCGGACCTGCAGGCCGCTCGGGTCACATGTAGGTTGACCGGCGGCCACAAGCGCGGCACCTCCCCGACGTCCTCGTCGTCATCTCCACCTTCACACACAGCAGCTCGTCAAACGGAGCACCAGAGGCTGAATTCAGGGCGCTTGTCACCGTGTCGTGCGTTCGAGCTTAGGAGCGGCGTCGTGACGCGCCTCGTGTTGCATTTCTGGGTTCTTAGAGCGAAGCGGGACAAAGCTCCAGCTGAACGGGCTCTTGGTGCTCACGGTCATCGACAGACGATGAAACATTCAGCTCAAAAACATTTTAACAGACAAAAAGTGGGGGTGGGGGGGTGGGGGAGGCATACTGAAATCAAAGAGGGAGGAAACAATGATCCGATGTCTGACGGCAGCTCTTTGGGTCCGTTTCGGACGTGTAGAATTACATATGTGTTTAAGCATCATCAAAATGATCATTATCAACACCTCACGCTCCACGACAACCCATGTGCTTCTGGGCGGGGCTCAGTATAAGCCACACCCTCTAAGGTTGTTTGCAATAATGATGTCAGTGACGGCATCAAACACTACCTGGATGTTTCCTGTGTCTGTGGCACAGGTCAGGTGACAGTAGATCTCCTTGTTGGGAGAGCGGTTCTTGCTCTCGAACTGAACCTGAATATAAGCCGTAGCGTCTTCGTAAGTGTTAGCACCTGGAGACAGACGGGGGACAGGAGAGTGAGACGGGGACGCGCCTCGCTCCGGAGGACGGCGGCTCGTGGACTCACCTGTGTATTCTGGAAAGCAGATGGTCAGCGGCGACTTCTTGATCTTCTCGGCGAACAGATCTTTCTTGTTGAGGAAGAGGATGATGGATGTGTCGATGAAGAACTTGTTGTTGCAGATGGAGTCGAAGAGCATGAGCGATTCGTGCATGCGGTTCTGCAGGAAGAGTAAAAACGTGATCGAGTGTGGCGTTAAGTTTTGGCTTTCGGTAAAGCCTAACCTGATTTTACAGCTCTGCGTTTTAAAAGTTTTAATTCACTGAATTTATGGACGAAACAAGTCGATCACTTCTGTTTCCAATCAGACAAAGTTTCTCTTGTCCATGTTAAGGGCTTCTAATCGATAGCTCTGTGGGTATTTTACAGTTTTTCTTGGTCTTTGGCTGCTTTTTCACTGCTTCTGTCCTGCTGGACCTCACTGTGGCAGCATACTGTAGGTAAAAGAAATGTGAAGAGGCTGAAAAGAGGAAGCATTAGAACTAAAAATAAAGATTTAAAATGAAAGAAGTAGGGATGCACGATATGTGATTCTTGGTCGATATTCTATATGGCAATATGTTAAAACTTATTTGGCCAATAACCGATACCAATACCGATAATTTTCCCCCTAGACCTACTTACAGAGTCTACATAGCTCTGCTCTGCTGTGGAATTAAAACACTCCATTATTCTGCATGGTCGTTGTCAGTTTGACCTGCTATCAAATGCAGATGCCAAAAAAAAGGGTTGAAAATGATGCAACACTTCAACTTGGATTATCTGTAATGTCTAATTTATTCTTGACATTTACTCTAACTCAATGACAACACTTGAACTGTGCAAATTTGTAAATTTTCACAATCTAAACAACGGCGCGCATTACGTAATACTGTGTTGGCGCTGCAGACATCCTTGTCACTGGGTTGTCATACAAAAACAGCAACATAAAATAAATATATATATATATATAAAGTTATTTTTAAAGCACCATTTATAGTAAAAGCAGCTCAAAGTGCTAAGCAGCGTCTTATATCCGAATTATTTTGATGGAATGGCCGATGTCCGATATTTAACTTTATCGCTAATATAGGCAGATACCATGCTGATAATATGGTGCATCCCTAAAAAGAAGCAGCAAAGACTTGAGAGATGCCTTATCCTTCAGCCAATCATCTCCTGAAAGACAAATTTTCAGCTAATAGCTCTTTGGGAATCACTTCGATGGCGCTAAAATACTATTTTATGGGTCACGCTGTGTCATCTTTAACGTATTTGTCCAAAGAAAATGGAAGCAAACAGTATCATTGTGACAAGCTGCTGGAAAAAGTATCTCTAGATCCTATTCTTTACCAAATTGTCATGTGTCGACGCAACTCAGACCATCCGTTGAGTTTAGGAGCCATTTTATGCTTGAATGGTCCATACGTAACAAAAACTAAAGATTCATCTGAAAGTGGTCAGGTGTTCTACTGAGATGAGTGAAAAAGCAGCCAGAGGTTTATCTGGATGATCTGTCTCCTTACAGGCTAAATGTAAAGAAACGAGGGACGACACAAGACTTTTGCACACTACAAACCACTTGGCTGATATGAAACAATTTATCTTTATTGTTCTGAGTTAAACATAAACTGAGGTTAAAAACTGTACAGTAATCTCTCGTTTATTGCGGGGGATCCGTACCCTGAGTGGAAAACCACGAAGTAGGAATAGTACAAGTAGTAGTTTATTATATATATATATGCACACATATATATATATATATAGGTGTTTTAAACTCTTTCCACACTCTTGCAATATTCTAAACAATGTTTCTAAACTCTAAAAGCTCTAAAAGAGACAGCATGTCATGATTTCAGCCTCCTCTGCTCTTAGCCACCTTCTCGTGGCCACGCCCACTTCTCCGCTCTGCACGGAGAACAGCTGATCAGCTGCAGGAGGAAGTTTATCCTGCAGTGTGGGCTGCACAAAGGTGCAGCAGGTACTAAATAATTTAAAATAATTAATTTAAAATAAAACTTGCATGCCGATCGTGCGGCTCATCCATGTGTGTCATGTCCACTCTTATTTTGAAAAACCGCGACACAGCGAGTCCGTGATAAACGAACCGTGAAGTAGCGAGGGACGACTGTGGTCACTTCTGGAGGATTTCAATGAAAAGTTTTGACGTCGTTTCGCCGTCAATTAAAAAAGCGACGGAGCGACTCATCCGGAGTCCCCCAACACTTACGGTGGTTTCGTCTTCATGGAGCACCTGGTCGTAACCGCTCAGAGCAACGCAGAAGATGATGGCCGTCACATCCTCAAAGCAGTGGATCCACTTTTTCCTCTCTGACCTTTGACCTCCAACGTCGAAGAGCCTGGAAGGGAAGAGCAGTTAGATCTCAGAACGCAGCAGGTGCTCGTCCTGACGGGCCGTGGCGGTCTACTCACCTGAAATGGAGGTTTTTGAAGGTGAAGTGGGTTTCGACGATGCCTGTGGTCTTCACTCGAGTCCTCAGGATGTCCTGCTCCGTGGGCTGGTAGTCTGCCGCTCCGATCCGGTCTAGACTGTCCAGGTAGCTGTTGGGAATCAAAAAGACTCGATCAGCGGCCTGAAGCTGCTCTGGACAAGCGTCGCTGTGACGTCTCGTGCTCACTATTGGGCGGAGTCGTTGAGCTGATATTCCCGAGCGCGGTTGAAGCACTCCTGCGTCCCAGCGTCGGCCCACAAACGCTTCATGGCGGCGAGGAGCTCCGCAGAGTACGGCTCCGTGTCCTCCATGCGGCTGACGACGTCACAAACCAGCTTGGCGTCAGCCTGGACGGAAACAAACACGTTTTGACTCAAAGAGTTGCGTTCACAAAGCAGCCGCCAAACAAACACCGGACACGCGGGTTCAGAGCTGAAGCCGCGACGTCTTCAGCTGGAGGGGGACTAACTTTTCGATCCTTGTCCCCAAACTCGATACCGAGCGAGTCCATGGCTCGAAGGATGGCCGCCAAGCTCTGGATGGTGTTGCTGTAGACCACGGGCTTATACTGCTTCACATCATCCCCAGAAAAGCCATCTTCATGGATAATCCTGCATGCGCACTGAGATATTAGCAAAGGGGCACAACTAAAGAGAAAAAAGTCTGCCGCGTCCATATGTTCCTGTGTTTCACAATCATCTCGTCACAATAAAAGCTCCGCTCTTTGATGGACGGGTGCACTGATTGTTTTGTTGCATCCTCTCCACAGCATTGATTTATTTATTTTATTTTATTTTCGGAGCGTGTGCTCGGATCTCGATCTGGGCAGCAACGAGACATTTAAATCATTTATGAGCGAAGAACTGAAATCAATCGGACCGCTAATCAATCGCTGCTCCACCAGGCTGGACACGATTAAACTCCAGCAGCAGCGCGTCCATCAGAGCATCCTCACCCTGACTGCGTCCAGAAGGAATCCTCCTGAAACCGGCTCCCGGAGCAGGATGTGACCGACGCACGGCAGCGAAAACAGATCTGGGATGATTGTTTTCATCTCATCAGTGCACATTATGATCAGCCACCTGGCCTGAATCTGCAGCACCATCATCACAATTAACAGTTTGATGGAGCCCAAAAAAAAATAGAGCATAAGTAAAATGAGCTTCATGAAAAAAAGACGGGTTTAAATAAGTTTGTCTGCAAAAAAAAAAAAAAATCATTTTGTTTCCTGTCAACAAAAAACAAAACAAAAAAAAAAACATACATTTGACATAAACTGATAAGCAGATTATGCTGGGAAATGATTTTTTAAAATTATATTGTTGATATTTTTAATGAAATTAAGTATTTAAGTTGCTCATAATGACTTTTTTCTATATGCGTCAAACTCAAGGCCCGGGGGCCAAACGTGGCCCTCGTTGAAATCTCATCTGGCCCCCAAGAACTTATTTTAAACGTAAAATACTTTTGTCACTTTAATTTTTTTGCAGTAAATCTTTGATTATGATGTCAAAAGCACAACTTGAGTTAATGTAGATTCTAAAATCGGCCCTTAATTTGAAAAAGGTTTTAATTTTAACCCCTTTTGTGAGTTTGACACGTCTGTTCTGGATTAAATGCCGTTTTTTTCTGTTTTAAAGGATCTAAATTAACAAATTTAACAGATACAATCATTAAATTTCAGTTTTAAAGTCGTCCTGTATGAAAACTTGACATTTTAAACGTGAACTCTCCCTGCATCGTTTCAGATCAGGCCTCATTTGCGTGTTTTAAAGTTAAACTTGTGCGTTTGTCTCCGTCCACGTCGCATCTCGTCACGAACAGACAGGAGCGTCGTGAACACCACCCAACTCCGCCTGCAGGTCTGAAGGCCCAGAGAGCATCTGCAAGCACTGGGCCCGCACCTCCAGGAGCAGAGCGGTGAGTTATAGGAGCCACCAGGGAGCACTGGGAGGGCGAGGAGGTGGAAAAGAGGAGAAAACAGGGAGGAGACGCTGTGTTACACACACACACACACACACAATAAATCTGTAGTTCTTTTCGTGCTGAAACATCCAGAAACCTAAGAGGTTTATGGAAACAACAGCAGAGGTTTAAAGCACCAAAGAGTCACTTAGCTGCACCGGGAGGGCGAGACGCGGTTTAGGAGCATTTTTCTGCGTAAATCCGCTTTATAGGAAAAGCACTCCCGGCGATATCAGGCACTTAAAGCCATTAAGATTAAAAGTGTTCACTAATGGAGCAGCAGTGCGCTCACTCCTCCTCACTCCTCCTCACTCCAGCGCTCCGGACATTTCAGCACCACGGCGGCGGACAGCTCCGCCGCGGCCTCCGGGGCTTCCCGGTCAACATGGCGGCGCAGACCGGCCTGCGGAGCCGCAATCTCAGGCCTCTCGCTCCGAGCAGGGGCGCCACGCACGAGCCGCAAAACGTCACATGCACGAACAAAGCGGCGCTTACTTCATCTGCTTCACGATGGTGCTCTTCCCGGACTCTCCGCCGCCTGTAACGGAGAGCAGAGTGAGCGCCGGCGGACAAATCAGGACCGCGGAGAGCGCCTCCGCCCGCCTCTTACCGAGCAGGAGCAGCTTGACGTCCTTGGCGGCGACCAGCCCGTCCTCCTTCAGGTTCTTCTCGATGGCTTTGCTCCGGTCCAGAGCCGCGCGCTCCTCGGCGCTCAGCGTGCAGCCCATGTCGTCTCCAGGCGATCGCGCGCAGTCCCGTCGTGTCCCCCGGTCCGCCCTGTCCCTCTCCGGCTCTCGGTCGCTGCGTCGTCTCTCCTCGCGCGCGCGGTCCGCGCTACAGCATTAGGCCCCGGATGGAGAGCGGAAAGAGAGCCGGGATCCAGAAACGGTCTTTTCTCCGTGAATGTGCGTCGCTGGCTCGCGCCGTCCCCTCTCCCAGAGGGGTTGGAGGGGGGTGGGGTAGCTGCGCGCGAGCCTGCGGGGTCGGGGCTGTTGTCAGGTGGGGAGGGAGGGAGGGAGGGAGGGTCTCGAGCGCTGTCTCTCCACAGGGCCGCGCCGGCGATGACGTCGAGCGCGAGCGAGTTCGTCGTATTTTTTAAGGCAGGCCGTTGTAACATATAACATAACAAACATGAACTTATTGCAACTCTGACAGCCCTGTTTTTGTTTTTTGGTGGGGAGAACCCAGTTTTTTTCTTTCTGTAGAGAATGATTTACATGATATCACACAGATCTATCGATCTCGATCGATAGATGAGATAAATGGGATAAATGGGATGGATGGATGGATGGATGGATGGATGGATGGACGGACGGACGGACGGACAGGTGTGTGTGTGTGTGTGTGTGTGTGTGTGTGTGATCATGTAAATCATTCTCTATTCATGCAGAAAGAAAAAAACTTGGCCTTGCCTTGGCCTATATATATATA
>JAVCKU010000042.1:10111087-10124553 GCA_032273985.1 Hypsolebias coamazonicus | reverse complement strand
GTCATATGACTTGAAATATGCAGATGTTTAAAAAAAAAAAAAAAAAAAAGCAGCTCCACCCAAATTATTTATTCACAACCAACACCCTCACACACATACACACCAGGGTGCAGGTCCACGCCCTCTGACCACTGCTCAGCTCATCCCTCTGCAGAACGTTACTGTGCTGCCAGGCATCGCTGCAAGAGGAGGTCCGTTAGAGACGACAGCCAGCAGAGCGAGGACCCCCGCCAGATCCAAGCTCATCTGAAATGCATTAAACCCCCGGAGAAGAAGGATCCTCTGTCATCCAGCTCCACAGAGGCCTCCTATTCGCTGCCGGAGGTACACCCAGCAGCAGCTGCTCCTCCAAGACCAGCTTTTGTTGTTGAGTTTTCCACTCCAGAGGACAAAAGTGGAGAGGGGGAGACCAGAAGTTCTCAACGACTCGGTAATTTCTGCCTTTTTAAGCTTTAAATATAGAACAGTCACAGAAATGATCCACAAAGAGTTTTGTTAGATTATATTGTGATCTTGATGAGAATGTGGCTCGGCTGATAAATTAATGAGAGTGGTAACTTTCTGTTGTTCCTTGCTGACATTTTAATGGTATAAAAGGATTAGTTTAGAAACTTGTTGCTCCAGCAGGCGATAACTTTGTTCCAAGTTCAACCCTGTGCTGCAGAAGCCCACAAAGGATTTTCCACCATCTTTCAGCTGTGCAAACAGATCCCAGAGCCTTAACCAAACTTTACAGGAGTCTCCTTAAATCTGCTTTTACTCTTTCCGTTCAGTTGGAGCAGACTGCTCGTGTGTGATGGCAACTTTTAATGTCTCTCCAGAGTTCGCCATTTTGACTTTCCATACTGGTCTTATGACATGTCAGGACTGTGCTCCCAGTTCTCCTCAGGGCAGATTTATTCTTTTGCTCAGTTCAAATGGGATTTGCTAAAGAGGTTTTCCACAGATGAGTTATCGCCCACTGACACGTTTCTGATCTCTTCGCCTCTGGGTTCTTTAATGAGTTCTGCCTCCAGTTCTAACCCAGTGTTTACATCTGAAACCTCCTTTCTCAAAGGGTTCTGCCAAATGTAAATAAAACAAGAATGCAGTGATTGGCAAATCTACTCCGAATGGAACAGAGTTACATGAAGAAGCTATACTTTATCTTGGTAAAAAACAAATTTGAATGTTATGGGAGCAACATAAAGGTGAGTGATGAATAAAAGAACAGTGTGAGGAGCATTTTCTATTTTTTAGAGGACTGGGGATAAAATGAGCATTTTAGAAGTAAAGATGGGCAGAGGTTCACCAGTTTGTGGAAAAACATACCAGTAGATGGAAACTCTTTTAACAGCCAGGCCATTATTCAGATAAATTTTAAATGTAACTGGGCTTGATTTTGTCGTTCCGCCTGTTTTGTTGATGTTTGTACATGGATTTTTATTGTTTGCCAATTTTGTGTTGTGATTGTTTATTGTGTTGTGTTTTAATTTTCTCGCCACCTTGCTACAAGGAAAATTTCCCTAAGGGGACATTAAGAGTGATGATGATGATGAAACAGACAAAATTAGTAAATGAAATTTAAAAAAAAAAGAAAGGTTTCAAATCTCTTGTGATCTACAGTTCATAGCATTATCAAAGGTTTTCAAGATTCTGTGGAAACTCTGAGCTGAAAGTCGATATTGGGTGGTGCTGATCTTGGGGCCCTCAGGGGCCACTGCACTAAAAAATAGGTCTGGTTCTGTTCTGGGCTCAGGAACACCTGCACAGATCCTTGTCTGTAAACACAGCGCCATCCACAAACTGATTAAAGCTCTATCAGGCGAAGAAGAAGAAGAAGGCGTATGTGAACACCATCCAGTCTTCTCCGGACCAGAGCTCGTTCAAAACGGACCGAGTCAACGTAGAGAACTGTTCTGTGCTCGAATGTGAGATTCTTCTTGAAAAACACGAGACGGTCTGTTTAAAGAGGGGAGGCAGCATCAGAGAGTGGTTCAAACGCCTGCCTCTCTGATGGTATGGGGGTGCATTAGTGCTTCTGGCATGAGCGGCCTACACATCTGGAAAAATATATACAGTATATGTTTTAGAACATCTGCTGCCACCCATCAAAAACAGAACATAAACAAGTGGAATCCTCCATCAGATAAGAAAAGGAAAACATTCCACACAAAAGTTCCAGCTGGTTTCCTCAGATCCTGCAGACTGTTGTTAACCCTCCTGCTGCCCTTGGGTCAAAACTGAACTCTTGAAGGTCATTTTGTCTCGAGGACAGCAAGAGGATGAGAAGAATGATTTACCACAGGAAACATGGTCCTGGAGCAATTTTTTTAGGACGAGTTGCTGCCGTCAAGTTAAATTAATCTTATTTTCCCTAAATAAAATTAACTTTTTCAGACATTTATATGTTTACTATGTTCCAATGTGAATAACATAAGGGTTTATTAGATTAGCAAATTATTAGTTTCGGTTTTAAATGAACTTTTTACACAACGTCCCAACTTTTTCCAGACATCAAATGTAAGCTGCACTAAAAAGATTATTACCAAAGAATGAACTGCGTTGGTCTATTTAAAGGCTTCACCCTCAAAGTCTTTCTCTTCCTTGAACGGTTGCTCATGTTCTCCTGAGACGATCTGCAGGGAGTAAAACGACGGTCTTTCTCGTTTTACTGTAAGGAAATGAGCTGTGCGTGTGCAAATCCTGACGCTGGGGTTGGGTTTGCAGGTTTTCCAGCCTGAACAACAACTTTTTTCCCAGGCGAGCACTCTTAATGCTCGGCAGAGTTCAGATTCCTCATTTTTACTCTAGATCCTACCAGGAATAAAAATATTTATTTTGGCATGTTATTAGCCTGATATTTCCCCTCCGCATCCGTTTTATCTGTCCTTTTTTTATGTTGTTTGTTTTCATCCACTTTCAGGTGCTGAAGGTTGCTGTTGTGGGGACATCGTTCAGGGAGAAACTTCCAGCTTCAGCTGTATCATTCCTCCTGCTGTGTACAGAAGAGGCCTCAAGGACAAGTGGGCAGCTTTCATATAAATACAGGAAGCACCTGAAGGTTCCCTTTTGGTCAGTACACTTGGTACAGCTCAAATGTATGGGGATTGCACACTCGCGAGACCTAACTTGAAGGGTAAGCATGCACTCAGCAGCATGCATGTGCACTCGACCAGAGGTAGAGTTGCATTCAGGCCCAAAAAGTCTGATATGACCCGGCCCGGAGCCATCATTTCCAAACCCCGCCCGACCTGACGAATTAACAGTAATTAAAGATCCGAATCCGAAACCACCCTGACATTTTTACTTAAGCTTTGACCACTTCTTTAGTTATTAATGGTCAGCGGCTGAATAAAAGGGGCAGAAGATCGGAGCTGAGTTTTTCCTTTCATGGTCGTCAAAGTGCATTAAATCCCTGCTTCTGCATTATTCAGACACGGACCCTGCTCTGACCTGTCTGCTTTGGGATCTCACCTGTTTGGATCATCGGCCGCGCGCGTCCGCTGAGTGCAGCGGCTGAACGTCCATTTGGGCGATGGATCGCTTCCTGGCAGTACCGGTAGTCCCATCTGAAGCTTAACTGAACTTTATTTGACCGCTTTCAAGGTCGGTCAGCTTGCGTGAAATGACCGTGTACGGCTGGTGATTATATATGGCAAGTCATGTTTCCATATAATTGGAAAGTATGTCAAGTCATGTTGCCATATAATTGGAAAGTATGACAAGCCATGTTGCCATATAATTAAAAAGTATGGCAAGTCATGTTTCCATATAATTGGAAAGTATGGCAAGCCATGTTTCCATATAATTGGAAAGTATGACAAGCCACGTTGCCATATAACTGGAAAGTATGACAAGCCATGTTGCCATATAATTGGATTGTCAGCTGTACGCATCTGCTGATGCAATCAAAAGCCCGACACCGACCCGGCCTGATATTATTATTTAATGCTTTTAAGTTTTGTTAAAAAAAAACAAAAACCATAAAGGAGTTTTAATTTAGCTTTTAGACAGACATAATATACTTTTTATATAAATCTTTATCCTATAAACTGGAGTATGTTATTTGTAGACTTCCAGTGACCAAGAGGGAAAACTTTGTATCTTGGAAATTACTGTAAATGTTTCTTATAAATGGCATATTCATTTCAACCTGAATTAAAAAAAAAAAAACATTTTGTGTGTTTGTTATTATAGTTTTTGTAAAGAAATCCAAACTGGCAGCTCAAAGTTTTATAAAAATTGGAATTTGGCTAAAATTCTACAGTTGGTGTATCTCCACACGAGACATAATCTGTAAATGAAAGCAGCTCATTCTACAGAATAATTCAGAAGATTTTCAGCACGGGTGGAAAAAGGATGATTTTGTTGAGGTGTCAGTGAGATGAACGCGTTCGAACCCGGTCCTCCTCTTTGTTTCTGCAGCACATGTGCTCTCTGGAGAGCGAGCTGGAAAGCCAGATGGGAGAGTTTCATGTCAAGATGAAGGGTGAATCACGCTCCGCTCTAACGTTCTATTTGCTCTTTTTGTAGTCCACTTCTCATTTCTTTACTTTTTGTTGATGTTTTAGGTCTTGCTGGATTTGCACGACTGTGCGCTGGTGATCAATACGAGGTAGGACACACTAAACACCCTCTAGTTTTCTTTCAGCAGCTTTATCTCGGACTGTTTTTGGCCGACGTTAGGTCCTCATGCGTTACGGGCGTCAGCGCTGGAGGCTACGAGGCCGCGTGGAAGTCAGCAACAAGCAGATGTGGGACGGCGAGGAGTTCACTTTCCTGCCTTTAGTCACAGAACTTCTGTCAATCAAGGTACAAAACTTTACATTTTTACATCAAATAAAATCTGGTGATTTTTGGAAACTACAGTTGTGGAATAAATGTGCTGTAGATATTAAAGTTTGACCCATTTATAATGTAAACACTGGTCTGGTTTTCATCAGGACTTAATAAGAGCAAAAAACACGTTAAAAACACTGTCAAATATAACGGGTCAGTTAAAACTGATAACATCTTTAAACCCAGCTGTCAAAGTCTATTTGAATATGATTCAACTAGAGACAGGTACAGTGTCTAAAGTCTGAGCAGCTTTTTAATGGAAAAATAAATGTAGTTTTGTGTTTATTTATCATTTTAAGGGACAATCCTGGGTTTGTGAGCGCGTCAGACTCAAGTTGCCGCTACTGAAATGTATTCTTGGATTTAGTTTAATAGCGAGAGGACATTTCTAGGGTGGTTAGATGGCGGTCAGTGCCGTGGTCACACAATCCTGAGGCGGACGGTTCGAGTCCAGGTTGCACCATGAAAGGCATCTAGTGTGAAACGATTAAAACGTGTGTAACAAGTAACATTGTCCAGTTTTAAGACTGAGCCGAAGACTTTCCTTGTTGACAAATCCTATAGTTAGAGTTGGTTTATTGTGCTGCCTTAAGCTTCAACTGCTAGAGGACAAGTTGACGTCATTTCCTGAAATGAATTGTTAAAATTTAATAGTTTTCATTTGATAATATTTCTAGCTTATGTGATTCTTGACCTGCCATTGTGTATCTGTTCCTCTCAAACCCAGCTGGTTGAAGCAGATGGCCGCTTGTCCAGAGCCTAGTTCTGCTAAAGGTTTCTTCCTCATGAGGGAGTTTTTCTTTCCACTGTCGCCTTCATGCTTGTTCAAGATGACAGTTCTGTGATGGAGTTAAACTCAAAGCTGCTCCTCACATAAATAATGTTAAATTATTATTTTTATATATGAATGTTTCTGTTCAGCGCCCTGAGACGACTTCTGTTGTGACTTGGCGCTTCATAAATAAACTGAACTGAACTGACGTTGAGTGTCAGATGAGTGAGAAAGAGCTGAAGACAACGAGAAGGTGGGAATTATAATAAAGCTGTGGAAAAATGAAATGCATTAAAATCACAGCTTCTAGTCACCGAACTAAAGTAAAGAAAACGAGACGGAACAGACCTCACTTACTGGAGCTGCGTTCAAGCTCCACGAGTCAGATACAGAATGGTAATTACGACCACTCAGAGCCAGTTTGGCTTTTTGTGAGAGTGGGCCACCTTCTGCATTTTGTGCTTCACAGCCAGTGACCGCCTGCAGCTTGAATGAAGCGTAAAGGGTTAAAATCTTCTGTTGAAGATCCTGATTTTAAAGCCGGTGACCAGTAAGTGCTTCAAAGGAGAAAAACGGTGACGTTTTGTTGCTGCCAGGAGCAGCAGACTGTCCTCACCCACCGCTGCAGTGCAACGTCCGAGCTCGCAGCGCTCGACAGAGATGATCTGCATCTCAGGAGGTTTGCTTGTTTTGGTCGTCAAGGTGACGGAGCTGAAGAGCCTGGCCAATCACGTGGTGGTGGGCAGCGTGTCCTGTGAGATGCTCGATCTGTTCTGCCCGCTCCCTCAGACGCTCGCCGTGGACATCAACGACCTGGGGACGGTCAAGCTGAACCTGGAGGTCACCTGGAGGTCAAACGCCTGCAGTGCACGCACCCCCCTCTGCTCTACAGCAACATTCGCATTAAAGAAGTCTCACTCTTCTGTGTTTTGTTCCGTTTCAGTCCGTTTGATAAGGATGACCAGACGACGTCCTGCAGCACGGTGTCCAAACGGCTGCTGTCCAATCAGAGCCCTCCTGACACGCCGTCCATGCGAGAGCAGGTCTTCTATGTGAGTCATGCTGACTAATTAATATCCAGTCACTTTGGCTGTAAATGATTTGCACACGTGTCCAAACTCTTTGGCTCAACCTCGTTTACAGTTGATCTCACTGATTTCTGTCACTGCTGTCGTTTCATTGGCTTGTTGTGTTTCAGCTGCTCCCCAGTTGTTTAGCGTGTAGCTGTAGCTCTGACGTGTGTGAGGATGTTCGTAGAGGGTTGTGCGCTCGTACGTGTGGTTGTGGGCTTCCCCGTGAGCGGAGGACGAATGGGAGCAGCAGAGAGTTGTGTGGCGAGCGCAGCATGCTGGAGCGCAGCTGTGGTCCTTGTAGCTGTTTAATAGTGGTTGAGTAGAGCTCCAATGTGTGTCCCTCCTCTCCCTCACCTTGGTGAAGAGCGTGCCTCGCTGCGGGCCCTGGCAGAGCCACCCAGTGGTGGAGGGTTTCCCCGGCGTCGCGGCGTCCTTACGTTGGGATCGCAGCCGTGCAACAGCACGGTTTATTTCATCACAGCCGGTGTGTTTAGTTTGTAGCCATTTAAGTGAAAATAATAATCAATTAAAGCAATCAATACTTTGATTTGTCCATTAAACCTTTTGCTTTTTGAAATAAATCAACAAAAATCTATTAAGTTTTATGAAAATTTGCAAAAAATAATTCCCCAAAGTTTATTTTTGTGTTTTTTCTAAACCTCAACTCATTCTAGGTGACAGCGTTGAAATTAAAACGCTGAATACCCACAGATTAGTTGCTTAATTAAATTATCAGCTATGCAGATTAAACCGTAACCTTTCTGTTTGTCGTCTTCACACGTTTTCACGCTGTCCTGATTTGAAACAAAGACCAACTTCTTATCACATTTATTCCACCAGGCTCAGTTTTTTTTCACAAGTCATCGCTAAAAGTGGAGTTATCACAATTTTACATTTAAATCAAATGTTGCTTTAAAATGTAATCAGCCAGCGTTGATCTAGCTGAAGTGTTGTGTTGTTTCACAGCTGCAGTGTAGGAAGTGTAAGAATCACGCAGAGGAGAAACGCTTGAACGGATCCCTCGTTACGAGATCAATTCTTTAAATGCAACGTTTAAAACGTGCTGCATGTTCCATTTGCATTCCTTGAATCGAGGTCACTCACCGTCCTTCATGAACTAAAATCGTCTTTTGATGAAAAATGTTGCTTGACGTACGTGTTGGTAATGACCCTCAGCTACTACCACACCAAGTTTTAGCTCTAAATCTATAAACCGACTGTTGTAGTCATTTTAAGGGTTGACTACGGTCAGCCATCTTTATTTGACTGAATATGATTAACTTATTGATGTACATCCAGCAATAACTTGCTGAGAGTTTCATTAAAATATCTTGTTTCATGAGATATTTTGCTAACACTATAGACTAGGGGTCTGCAAGTCGTGGCTCAGGGGCCACATGCGGCTCTTTGGTCCCGCTGCAGTGGCTCTTTCAGGCTTTGACCAAAACTAAAATAAAACTGAATTTTATTTAAATTATTGACACCAGTGAAAATGGATATTTAGCAGATTTCCTGTCACTTTCGAACATGTGAAGAAAAGTACAAATACTCCAGCTTTTTGTAAAACAAACGGACTACTGTACATCATGCTAGTAGTTTGTCTCGCAGCGTCATCTTTCTCTCAAAACCACCAGAATGTTTTGGGATATCTTTAAAATAAGTTGCTGAGGAGGAATATGGTGAATAACCACGATAACGCTAAGATTAAAACACAAAAAACAAAATCAAAGTAAACGAAATTATTTATTTTCCTTTAAAAATGTAACTGGATATCCAACAAGCTAGCCTAATTTTATACGGCCTTTAACTTCATGCTTTAAGTCTGATACTTAATTCTTCAACAGTTAAGAGAACGCACATCGGCCTGCAGAGTTCAGTTTTAATTTTTATAAATTTGCATGAATTTGGTCTTTTCTTTTGTATTAAAATGTAAAAATATCAATAAATGTAATAATAGTTATGCATTTTTAATTTTATAATATCACCCCCACTGGCTGGAAAAGCCATCTCCAACAAACTTGCAGTGGCCCATGGGCCACCAGTTGACAGAACAGTTGTAGCAGGTTTTGTGACTCCGGACATTGTAATTAGTCATCAAAGTGGCAAAAAAGTCTTTTTTTTTAACCACAAAAGCTGCAGAGCCCTGCTATAGACAAACACACACTGCCAAACACATTCATATACAGTACGTTGGTTAATGAACGTTATATGTTGACATAGGTAACGTTTTAAAGTCTAAAAAATGTCTTAAATTCTGTTGGTCAGCTGATCAATGCAATCATGCAAATACGTAAATTATGTTGAATGTTGAGTATAATTTAATTTTTAATTAAAAAAACAACAGAAAAACCTAAAAGAATAAAATATTTTTGGACCAGTGTTTGGTGAGGAGAAAGTTTTGGTCAGCAGGAGTGGAATGACCCAAACGTAGTGTTTAAAAATGACTCATGAGTCTAAAATGACAAACGTTGTTTACGTGAAGTTTTTAAACCTGCTAAAACGTTTTTGATCCTCCTGCTGTTTGAATCAGCTGACGTGCAGTTAGTTCTACACGAAGCAGATCCGTTAAACTCAGTTCCACATTTCATTCAGCTTCTCAGTTTGTGCTCGCTGTTTCTTGATGACCTACATGTTGATGCCATGTGCTAACGGCGGCCATTTTTCCCTCGGCCTGCAGTCCCTGCTGAAGCGTCAGGGCGAAATGGAGAACGGAACGGTTTGGTCCAACTCCTCTGAGTCATCTGACGACTCCTCCAGCCCGGCGCTGGCTCACCAGAGGCTGACGGCCTCCAACGCGCTGCACGCTGCTCCCACCGCTCAGCTGTCGCTCGCGCCGCACAAGTCCAGCGTGTCCACGCCGTCGCTCTCGTCCAACCAGGAGGAGGACGAGTCGGAAGGAGGAGATGTTTTCGCTCAGGCAGAAGCGGTGGCCAACGGCCATCTGCAGACCTCCTGCTCAGACTGTGCTGCTGTGTCTGCTCCGTCAGAGGACACCTCTGAAGCCTCCTGCCCTGACAGGAGCTCTGGAGCTCCGGCGCCGTTGGAGGACGGTGCGTCGGCTGCAGACGCACAAGACGAGCCGTGTGAAGAGTCGTCAGCAGACACTCAACAGGCCGAAGCAGAAGACGGCACAGCTGAAGCTGCGGACCAGGAGGAACCAAACAAACTGTATCAGTCTGTCCAGGAGCTAAAACTACCAGAGGAGGCGCCGGCGGTGAGCTGAAGCTACACTCGACATGTCCGCGTGATGCTCCGTGCGTTAAACTTCCTGCTCGTTGTTCTCCTCAGGTTCCTTTTCCCACTTCAGCCAGTTTCAGTCAGGAGGTTGAGACGGCCCTCGAGAGTTTCGACTTCCTCAACAGCTCTGATCTCGATGAGGAAGAGGAAGACGGACGACAGCAGGAGGCCGAGGGAGAAAAAGAAGAGCAGGGTGGAACACTACAAGATCAAAATGAAACTAAAGAGGAGGAGAAAATAGAAGAACCTAAGGTGGAGAACTTGTTCTCTGAGGGGAGGTCAGTGTCAGAAAATACTTCCTGTTCTGCATTTTTCTAATGATTTTACATCGACTGCCAATTAACCAGCGTGGTCTGTGACGGTAAAAACAAAACCTGGATCTGTAGGACCGCTTCACTTCACACACCTGTTGCTGAAACACCTGGAATTTTCCTTAACTCTTACTTTATTAAAAAATAATTCCTAGAAATGCTGAGTCAGCTTTCGCCACTGCGTTCTTCTTGTTTCTCAGTTTTCTGTTTGTTTTTTGCAAACCACTACGTCTGCATGCTTTGTGTCGTTTTAGCCATTCAGATATTAAAAAGCTAATTTAGGGAGATGGAGGCTATAACTTTTGTTTTTTGTCATTTTAAAATTGTTTCACTACAAAACATTTCCCCCCAAAAAATACATTTAAGGTCGTCACAGTTGTCTTTGAGGTCTTCAGCGTACTGCCTCCGTTTTAGCCTTCATGTGCTGTTTTACTGTTCTGCTACTTCTACATTTTAGCTAACCTTCAGCATTTGGATCATTTTAATGAGGCCTTTTGTTACGTTAGCATTTAGCTACTCTTTTGCTGCTTTTAAATTTTAGAAAGCCTTTTGCGACTTTTAGCTAGCCCTTTGGTACGTCTAGCTTTTAGCTATCCTGTGACTGCTTTTAGCTAATCTTTGAATACCTTTATTAAGCCTTTTTTACGTTAGCATTTAGCTGGCCTTTTGTAACTTTTAGCTGATTTTTGGCAGCTGTAAGCTACTCTTTGAATACTTGTGTAAAAATATTGTTACTTTAGCATTTAGCTGACCTTTTGATACTTTGATTCAAACTAGTGTTTTGCTACTTTTAGCTAGTTTTATTTAACTTTAGGTTTTAACTAGCATTTTGCTACTTTGAGGTTTTAGCTAACCTCTTGGTACTTTTTTGCTTAGCCTTTGGCAGCTTTTAGCTAATCTTTGAATACGTTTATAAAGTCTTTTTTTTTTACTTTAGCATTTAGCTGGCTTTTGGCAGCTTTTAGCTAATCTTTCGAGTCTCATCTAGTCTGTGGCCTCTTTTAGCTACTCTTTGAATACTTGTGTAAAAATATTGTTACTTTAGCATTTAGCTGACCTTTTGATATTTGGATTTAAACAAATGTTTTGCTACTTTTAGCTAGTTTTATTTAAATTTAGGTTTTAACTAGCATTTTGCGACTTTGAGGTTTTAGCTAACCTCTTGGTACTTTTTTTGCTTAGCCTTTGGCAGCTTTTAGCTAATCTTTGAATACGTTTATACATCCTTTTTTTACTTTAGCATTTAGCTGGCCTTTAGTAGCTTTTACCTAGTCTTTCGCTACCTTAGCTGTTAGCTAGCCATTTGCTAATTTACACTCTTTTTTTTGGCCACTTTAGGTTTTAAATAGCCTTTTGCTAGCTAGCCTTTTGCTAATTTTAGTGTTTAACTACCCCTTTCTTAGTTCTAGCTAGCATTTTGCTACTTTTTGCTAGCTTTAGGTTACTCTTAACTTTTAGCTGGTGCTCTGCTTCTGTTTTACCGCTTTAGTTTCTCAACCTTGACAGAATGTTCTAGTCTCCATCTGGCTGTGTAACGAGTTGTTGCATCACCTCAGCAGATATTCTCAGTGAGCAGTTTCTGACCGACCCTGCTGCTCATAATTACATCCAACATTAAATCACATCAGCGTGGGCTGAGCAGTGATTTAGGTGAAGGTCAGAGTTTTCAAAGAAAAAGACTGAATTGTGGAGGAATCTGGACAAAAACAGATGAACTTTCCAACTGTCATGTCCTCACGTCAGTGTTTGTCTGTCAGCAGTGACGAAGAGGAGGCACACGGTCTGCAGTTCCTTATGGAGGCTCCAGAAGGATTCAGGAACTCGGATGAAGATTGCTTCTCTGAATCACAGGTAAGAGCGCTCCTGTTAAAGCCGTTTCGTCACTTTCTGTAAAAAAAACTTTTTGAGTTCGATCCGTTTTGTGTCTCAAAGGAGTCGAGCGCCGACGACGAGCGGGATCTGGGCCCAGTGGAAATTCCAGAGGACGAAGATGAGCGAAGCGAGGAAAAAGGAGACGAACACGGTGAGAAACTGGTAAACTGACATCAGCTGTTGTTCGCCTGCGGGGGTACGAGGTTTGTTTTGACCCATTGTTGCTTTTTCAGGGGAGGAACCTTCACACGATCAGCAGGAGCCTCCTTCCACTCCCAGCTAGTCGACTTCTGCTGTTTTTATCGACTCAGTTGATCCATTTCGATGTTCTGGTGCCATCGCTCTCCCACACTGCAGACACGGAGGCCTTTCGGATGATCCACTCACTGCTCAGACAAACAAACTCCTCCGTCTCGCTGGAGTTTGTGCTCGTTTTTGCCTTGTTTACTGAGAAATATAAACCCGGAGGGTCGTGCAGCTGGCTGAAAACACACACTCCGTCTCATTGCCTGGGTTAAGAAGTGGGACATGGCGTACGTTTACACGTTCACACTGTTCCTGTCATGTTAAAGTCCGTGTCCCAAACATTTCAGGAACAGATCCAAGCGGCCTTGTGTTAGCATTTAGTGCTTTTTTTTTTTTAAAGAAATTATTTGGAATTCTATAATTTCTTCTTCTTTTTCTTCAGTCTGCAGAAAAAACCAAGTTGCTTTAGGTTTTTTAAAATTTCAGTATTTATGGCTATAAAAAACCCAAAGTCCTAATTTTCAGTATTAAACCAGCTCAAAGCTCCTTCATGGTCACTGAGGAGAGCATGTGATGTTTACGGCTCCACCAGGAATGTACCACAAAAAATAAACAAACGAAAAAGATCTTTGTCCTTAAAACATCCGTTTCATTTCTACGACGGAGCTTCAGGGCCACGCTTAGAAAAAAAAATTAAAAGCCATAAAATTACAAGAATAAATTCGACCGACTTTTTTTTTTTTTCTTCCCTTGAGTCGGATCCACGACGCGACCTGTCAATCAATCCAGTGGGCGTGTCAGCAAATGACCAACCTGAAGCTAAAAGCTCCTCACCTGCAGAGCTGCTGCAGACCATCAGAGCCTGACTGTGAGCAGGTTCAAAGTCCTGATACTGATAATAATCTGAAGCTGATGTGCTCACAGATTAAATTATCTCCTTCTTTTTAAAACCAATACCAAACTATAGCTTAACAAGATGCTCAACATTCTTCATTTTACCAGTTAAAATGCGGTAAACCCTGATTTATCGTGTCGGAGTTTGGATAATATTACGACTCATTTAGCTTCGGATTGGTCAATTGCTGACACGCCTACTGGATTGATTGACAGGTTGCGTTGTGGATCCGACTCATG
>JAVCKU010000042.1:10079268-10090562 GCA_032273985.1 Hypsolebias coamazonicus | reverse complement strand
GAAATCCATTCCATAGTTTGACGCCAACGTGCATCATGGATCGGAAAATATTGGCAGGTTGGATCAAAAATCCAATACGTAATAAACTTTGCAGCCCGGGGCCCCCCGAAGCGCCGGGGCCCCGGGCTGCAGCCCCGGTAAGCCCCTGCTAAAATCCGGCCTAGGCTGCAGCTGTATGTCTCACCACATTCTCTGAGATCAGCAGCCCAGTTGCTGCTCACAGTTCCCGGAACCTGTCTTATGTAACCACAGAGGTGACAGGGCCTTCTCTGTAGCAGTCCCAAGACTTTGGAGTGAGTTACCTCTGCTTGTCAGGCAGGTCCCCTCCCTCACAGTTTTTAAACCCCTCTTAAAAACCCACTACTATTTTGTAGCTTTCAATACTGTATGATCTATGTTGAACCTGTATGCATTACACTGTGTTAGTCATTATGCTATTATCTGCTATTATTTTGTTTCTATATTTTGATTTTACATTATGTTACATGTTGCTGTGTGCTTTGTCTGTTTCTGTTTGTACAGCACTTTGGTTGACCCTGTCACTGTTTAAAGTGCTTTATAAATAGTATGGTATGGTATGGTATGGAATGGTATGGTATGGTATGGTAGTCAAAAGTTTACTCAAGTTAAAATACTAAAGTACTTACTTTTGAAAATAAGTATTCCTGTTAATCGTTCAGTTCGTGTATTTGTTTTGTCTTGTGTCTCTCACACATGGACACAGTTCACCCAGTGACCAGATGAGAGGGGGGAAAAGGTGCTATTATAGTTCTTTGTATCGTGCTGTGGAAATGGCAGGACTTTTTGTCTGAACATGGAGTTGTACCTTTGTCTTTTTTTACTGAATGTTCTGGAAAATTATAGTTTAAAGTATGACTGTTCTTGCAGCTAAGTTTAACTGAACTGTGCAATACAGGCAATTTTTAAATGATTTGTTTTCATACTTTGTGTGTTCAATTGCACATTTTATCAAGATTTGAAAAAAATACAGGTTTAAAAAAAGAACACATCGTCTATTATTTACATTTAACATATGATTGCAACATGGTTAAAAAAAGACTTGAAAGGACTTGAAGTTTCAGACTTGGGACTTGACTGTTGCCTGTCTTTACTTGAGACTTGACTCAGGACTTGAGGATAACGACTTGAGACTAACATGAAACTTCAAACACTGACTTGGTCCCACCTCTACCCTGGACAGGCCGCAAGTCCGTCACAGGGCCACACAAAGACACAAGTTTAGAATAATTTGTGCTTTAAGTAATTATTTAAAAGATTTGCCTTAGGTGTTTTATTGTGACCAATAAGGGAAGTCTTTATACTACAAAAGTTTGTGATAAAAATAAGAAAACCTTCACTATCTTATTGCTTTTTTGACCTAACAAATACATTTTGGATTTGCTTTAAAATATTCTATAGTGTTTCCCTTTTAGAACAAAACGCTGCAGGAAAATGGTCGTTTGGTCATAAATAATTCATTCATTGAACCTTTAATTATACAGGTTAGTCTCACTGAGTCACAAGGACTCATTTTCAAGAGAGACATGTTCTAGATAAGATAAAGACAACAATAAATAGCCATAAAAAACGTAAATAAAAGTAGTGATATATATACAGTTCATTCAACAGGGGCCAAACAGGACCCTCAGGTTTAATCTCTGCACTCGACTGGTATTCACCCGAGTCGTCGAAGTATGTGTGCGGTACTATTATTATTTATATTATTATTATTATTATTATTATTATTATTATGCAATTAAATTGCGGTAAATACATCTTTGCTTATTTACCAACCAAAATAAATAAATAAATAAATAAAAACACGTTTAAAAAAAATAGACAGGAGGAAAAGCTTTTATTCTGAAGTTGCATGAAAACAATGTACCGGAAGTGAGTTTAAAAGACGGAAACGCTTTCTGTTTCTCTGAATGAAACGGTGCAAGTTGAGGTTTTAAAGCTAAATAGAGGCACCTTGTGGGAACGGCAGCTTCAAATTTTAGTTAAATGTGTTTTTAAAAGCTTGTTTTGTTTTTTTCAGTCTCTTTAAGGAGACATAGCTCACCTGAGTCACGTCCTGACAGGTGAATTATGTCCGCAGCAGCAGCAGATGGAGAACCTGAGAGCTCGGCTAAAGTTTGGGAACAAAGACGAGGTTGTGAAACTGAGGAGACGTAAATCTCAGCTGTACTCAAAGGAAGACAGAAACCTTCTGAAAGGTGCGACCATGACAGATAGTTGTGTTATTAAAGCTGTTATTACCTGAATATATGTGCAGGTGCTACAGTCACAGTGATTTTTGTTACCTGCACAGGTGTGCTGGGCCTTGTTGTGTTTTGTGTTGTGTTCAGGCTGATCAACTGCTTCCTGGTCCAGACCAGCTTCGTCCCTGATGAGTACTGGCAGGCCCTGGAGGTGGCCCACCGCATGGTCTTCAAATATCCTTTTATTATTAAATAACATCCATTTTAATTAAATAGTTACAGACTAATTTTACATGTTAGATCAAAGGTTCATAACAGTAAGCACACTGATGTAAATATGAGTTTTATTTGAACTTAAAGTGGTATAACAATGCAAAAACTTTTAATAATGTAAGTATTTGTGGTTCTTTTGTCCCTATGGTTTAATTTAAAGCTATTAAAAATGATAACCTCAATTCCCACCGAAGTCGAGCAGATTTATTTAGAGAAATAAAAAAGTGTTGATAGTAATATTTTGCGGTCTTGTTAAAAGAATAACAAAGCCTCCATAGAAAGACGTGAATATCAAGCAGTAAACGTAAGTTTTTAATGGGTTTTGATGGTGTCATGTTATATTTGTTGTCACATTATTTTTATTTGAGCTTTTGCCTTCTGTTTGATTCAGACCAGCTCATGATCACAGACAAGAACATGACAGTCAGTCATTATCTATCAAGAACAATAAGAGCTAGACGTCATATTTTCACGGCATGTTAGATTATTAAATATTACCTCGTTTTTATTAGTGACACCTTAGGCTTGAGAGTGCAACTAAGAATGATCACCGAGTGTTAGTTTACTCTGGATAGCCCTAAAATTGTTTCATTTCATTGTATTTTATTTTAAAACTTTATTCATTTCAAATTCCAATTTAAAAACAAAAAACTATTTACAATTTCACATAAATAAAAAAACTCAATAGTAACTGAAATGAAAGGAAGCAGAAGATTTTGACGACTGTTCCAAGAGGATTTTCGTCAGAAACCGTTTTTGCATAAAATAACATCACCGTTACTCTTCATCTTACACCGTACACATTTAATCCTCTGCACGCTGTGATCTAGATTGTCTCCGTCATTATTTGTCCAAGTTTCATTCAGAGATTTAACAGCCTTAACAGACAGAAGTATGGGTATCGGACCTGGGAGTGGAAAGCAGGAATAAGAGGATTCACGTATCCTCTCTTCTTTGCGTTCCTCTACAAGATACTACATCTGTTAAACTACGACTCGGTCCATCTCTTGGCAAGTTCTGTCTCTTTTTGACACTAGTTGACGTATATTTTTTTATTTGCATGAGTTGACGGAGTTGATTTCTCTTTGCAGATTTGGCTTCCACGAGTCGTTCAAGCCCTCCTGGCTGCGTTTGCTGATGTTAAATTCTTCCTCCTCGTCAGAACACTAGAAACTCGCGACGTTGCGAGATGGACGGTAGAAAACTCTGTCCTCTAAAACGAATATGTCGCACAACTTTAGCGCTTGTGTGATCAGCGCTAATGAGCGATTTTTGTCCTTTTTTTTTTTTTATCATCGTTCTGATATTTAATACCAGGAGGGATTCCAGCTGAATTAAATGTTTATAAAGTAAAATTTTAGACAGTTGTTTTTTTAAGTCAACTTTTTTAATCCAGGGAGTTGTTTTACATCTTTAATTCTTAATTTGTGCAGCAGTGGACAAAGTGATTTGTAAAGCTCGTGTTTTTATCATTCTGCATGTTGGTGCATTGAATTCACTTTTCTCCATCTTGTTGTGACCCGTAGTTCTTCTGTCACCTGTGCTCCTGGTTTTCGTGGTTCTGCTGCACCAGGACGCTGACCAACAGCACAGAGACCATCCTCACCTGCCTGGCTCTTTATTACTTTCCTCTGCCGGGGTCCAAAACACACAGCAGGTGTCTGCTCGTTTACACCCTCGCCTGCCTTGTTTTTATCGGCGCTAGTCTCTGGGATTTACGCAGATGTTTGTGTTTCTCCTCCAGTAAGAAGTACTTGTCCCTGGTGGCCTTGGCTGTGATTGTTCGACCCACGGCCCTGATTGTCTGGTTCCCTCTGCTGATCTACCATTTCTGTCAGGAGGAACACAAACTGAGACTCATCACTCATAACTACGTTCCCATCGGGTTCGTGCTCCTCGACACACTTTGTTCAGTTTTCTGTTCCTCCTTTCTTCAGTACATTTTTTGTACGCAAAATGCATTTGTGTAGTTTTTTTCAATAGAAATACTGTGCATCTTTTTACTTTTGCTCTATTTGTTATGTTGCTTTTAGCTGCAGCTTAGCAAATCTTTGCATCTTTTACAACTTTCAGCTTTAGTTTCTGTTCTGCTGTTTTTAGCTTCTAGCTCGATGTTCTTCACATTTTTAGCTTCTGTTCCGTTTTAGTTTTAACAATTGTGACCCGTGCTGGTAAATTTAGACACAGTCAGGAAATTTTGATATTGAGTTATTATTTTCAAACTATTCATCTCAGAAACTTCCAAAATAATCCACAGTTTGTTCAAATTTGGTAATTTACCCCGGCAACAAACTAATTTAGTTTACGAGAGTCAGCGCCGGTTTGAAAACTAAATTTCTATTAGTCTGAAGTGTCATCAGGAATTGTAGCCCTGTATTTAAAAAGGGGGCTCCCCAGGCTTCATAATAATGCCAAATATTATACGAAGGGATTTCCCAAGTGTTTGCCAGCCGACAGAGAAATATGGTGTTTCAAAGGAAATTAAAATAATTATTCCTGAAGACATACCTGTTGGAGAACCTGGATTTAAAGGTAGATAATTGATAAAGAACATATGCTGTTTTAATTCCCAGGACCGTTAAGATGGTGTCTTTATAGATTTTATTATTTTACACAAGTCAGTATTTTTCTGCAGTCTGTGCTCATCCAGACTCATTTTGTCTGCACCGGTCACAATTCAGTTTTAACTTCCAACAAATTTCAGCAAAGTCTTTTTAGCGCTCAGCCTCAGTTTCTCTACTTTTCCTTCCTAGCTTCACGATTTTATTTATTTTTTTTGTTACCAGGACGCTGGCAGTTGTGATTTCAGCTCTGATCGACTGTCTGTTCTACGACAAGGTAAAGCACGGTCAGACTCACGGTCAGACTCACGGACGCCTGCGTTTGAAGTCAGATTTAATGACGGACCTCTCTGCTCCAGTGGACTCTGGTTCAGTTCAACTTCCTGAAGTTCAACGTCCTCCACGGGGTGGCAGATTTCTACGGCTCCCACCCCTGGCACTGGTACTTCACTCAAGGGTTCCCCGTCGTGATCGGGCCCCATCTTCCGCTCTTTCTTCATGGATGCGTCCTCGCCTTCCGAAAAAACAAAATCCTGCTGGGAGCTGTTGTGTGGACCCTTGTGGTGTACAGGCAAGTTGTTACTTCATGGTTAATGGCATTTTCAGTAAAAACAAAGACACGTTGACCATCTCTACTTTTTTTAAATATCTTTAGTAAATTATTTTTACTTTTCGGTTCAGTTTTCTTCCTCACAAGGAGTTCAGGTTCATCTATCCCCTGCTGCCTTTCTGCATGGTCTTCTGTGGTAAGTGTGAAGTTTTCAGCGTGTCCGCTCAGATGTTTTCACGTCAGACGTTCGTCTCGTCACAGGGACGTCGCTGGCTCACATGAAAGCGTGGCGTCGAGCCGCCGGCGCCGGCCTGGTGGCGTCCAACTTGGTGCTGGCTCTGTACACCGGCCTGGTTCACCAGCGGGGCGTCCTGGATGTGATGGACCACGTCCGGGCTCTTTGTGACGTCAGCGGGAACTCGTCCGTCCCACAGCCAGACGTCCTCTTCCTCATGCCCTGCCACTCGACGCCCTTCTACAGGTACGATCAGCTCCGAGGCGTAAAGAGCCGAGCTGCTGCGCTCCAGAGGCGGTTTGTCGCCGACTCGCTCTTCATACGATCGTGTTCCTGCGTCGCCATTTTTCTGTACAAGTTTGGCATTTTAGCCACTTTGTGCAGTTTCAAAGCATTCGGCTCATTCAGATGACCTTGCCACTTTTTTAGTCTGTAACTTTAAATCGTTTGAAACATTATCAAATTATTTTCCTCATACTTTACTCTGTTTTTTTTTTTTTAATCCCTACGAAAACATTATCTTTGAAATCTGCTTCAGGATACAACTCCGTTTTCCATATGCTACTGAATTATATAATAATGTCACACAATGTCATCACTGTACATTTCCATACAATGGCGAAATTAGTCTCTGCATTTAACCCATCCACCACCAGGTGGTGCAGTGGGCAGCTGTTGAAAGCCCCTGGGGGGCAATTTGGGAATGAGGTGTGCTGCCCAGAGACACCACAAGGTATGCAGTGACCGGGGATTGAACCTGGGACTTTCGGGTCCCAAGCCGGCTGCCCTGCCTCTACACCATATCATATTAATGTTACATTAATAACAATATATCAGCATAAATATGACATACTGTGTGAGTTTCAGTCAAGCCGACCAGTTATCAGTGAGCTGTTTCCTGTATCTGCTTTAACCTCCAGGACTGTAACTGTACATCTGCAACTGCCTGACTTTTGGGTTAAAACCATTTAAAGATGGCCACCAAAGATATTCAGTCTTATTAAACAACTTTAGCACAAGAATGGCTCTAACCCAGAGTTGAGTAATAACACCACTGGATCCTCATTTTGCTGTTAAAAGCGTAAAAACTCACTGCTTCTCTCGACCCCGAACTCTTTGCCGCTGAGGATGTGATGCAGCAGGTTCTTCATGTCGAATGGACTCAGGCTCATCAAACTCTCAGACGCCTCCTCCCCTACAGGCATCACATGGTTGTTATTTCCACCGTTCAGTTCCACTTGAACAACTCTTTAAGGGTTTGTATCGTCCTACCAGAACAGTGCAGGCTGCGAGCCAGCTCCGTGGCCATCACCTGCATGATGAGTCCGATCCGGAGGCGGAGCATGTCTCCGAACAGAGCGGGCTGCGAGCGCACGTACATGGCCAGGTAGACCATGATTTCCTGTAGGACCAACACAAACGGGGTCACACAGAAGAAGACCAGAGTCTAACAGAGGTAAAAGTTTGAAGGTTTACCTGCGTGAGAACAGCTATGCTGATATCCTGACCGCTGGCTTCATAAATCAGAGTGTTCAGCTCTTCTGGAGGAAGAGGCCTGCAGAGAAACACAACCACCTTCATCCAAGTGTCCTGAAACAAACGCTGAGGCAGCGAGACGTCTTACATCGTGATCACTTGTTCCCGTGGTTCAGGCGGCAGGCCTACAGTCAGCTGCTTGTGATGGGAGATCAGGTCTGTGCACGCCTGAGAGCAAAACAGAAAAATCCTTCACATCATCCCATTCTTTTTATTTGGACAGAACCTTGATTGTTCACACAGGTGTAGTTTCAAACACAAGCCCATTAGCCGTGTCGTAACGTAAAGAGCAGATCAAAACAAATGATGACTCTGGCCATCAGCTGGATCCCCACTACCCTAAAGATGATTTAGAAGAATGTAGCTGAAATGCTAAAGGTTAAAATGCACCTAGGAGTGTTGTGAGCATCTAATTTTCTATATCTTAAATGAAGTCGAGTCGTGGAGGCAAATTCTGGGTCTGGCCCAGGGTCTCCTCCCAGTGGGAGGCCTGGACAACCTCCACAGGGAGGCATCCTGATCAGATGAACCTCCTCAACTGACTCCTTTCATGCAGAGGAGAAGCAGCTCTTCTCCGAGCTCCCCCCAGATGATGATGCTCCTTCTGTCTAAGGTTGAGCCCCACACACAAAAACACACACGAAGGAAGATCAGTTCAGCTGCTTGGATCCAGGATCTGGTTCTTCTGGTCCTGATTCAAAACCTCATGACAGGTGAAGGTTGAAACAGACCAGTAAATCCAGAGCTTTGCCTTTAGACTCAGATCTTTCTTCACCACAAGTGACTGAGGCAATACCCTCATTACTGAGGATGAGGCCCCAATCCGTGGAGCCACCTCCCGCTCCGTCACACGCCACTCGGAACAAGACTCACATACTGGAGCATCACGATGACGGTGAAAAAGAGGAGGGATGTTTTACTTGAGACCATCATCATAATATTTCAATTTTATTTGATTGTTTTTTGGGGGTTTTTTTGCAGTGCATTTTGTTTCTTGTCTCCTCATGTCCGTAAACTTTCTTGTCCCGCCCAAAACCTCTGGTCCGATAAAGATAATTTAATTAAACTTACTTCATGCATCATCACTACATGAAGAGTTGCTTGCAGTTTTCATCAACCCAGCTCAAAGGCCAAGGTCACAAATCAAGGTCAAAGTTAAAACAGGGTCTTTGCTCATTCAGGCTGCTGCTACAAATTGCTGTATGGTAGCATGTCGACGGGCGTATGAGCTGTATGCGTCTTGTTTGGATTAAATCTGGAGTCAGTCTGCATCTTTAGGTCCAGCCACCTCAAACCTTGATGTGTTCAACACTTTTCCTCTGTTTTTAAATGTTTATACAGTACATGGAGTTTTGTTTTTTCTCTTTGGCTTTTAACACAGCTTGACATGTTGGTTTTACTGTTTTTAAATTATTTGTTTTATAGTTTTTATTGTTTGCTGTTTTTGATCTGGTAGTTCATCACTTTTATGGTATTTGTTGAGTTTATAGTTTTTATGCTTGTTTGTGTTAGTGTACAGCACTTTGGCCAATAGTGTTGTTTTAAAGTGCTTTATAAATAAAGTTGTATTGTATTATTGCGAGTATGCTTGTTAGAAAAATATTCCAGTCATCAAATCTCAGCATCATTACCGCTGAACACCGGTGTTACACTGAACATAACATCAGCTGGTGGACATAAATACAGTACAGTAATATTCTATTCACAAAATACTAACAATATGTTCATCTTGTGAAAAGTTATCCCCCGAGCCCTGATGTCAACAGTTCGTCGATTTGAACTGAAATAAGCTGCACAGTGCTGAAACATATTCTGCTCTTCATCAAATAAGGATGACCGCTCCAAGATGGTGGCCATATTTCCTGCGCCCCAGCAGCCAGTGCAGTATGATATTTATGGTCAATGCAGCCCATCCATGAGTTTTATAGGCCAGGCAAATCAATAACTAAATCAAAAATAAAATAAATGGTGGCCTCTCAAGTCTCGCACATTGACTGTGAGACATCCACATTTCATGACGTGCACACGGCACATTTTGTATTTCTCACGCTAAAAACATACACACACAGGCCCTTTATTGAAGAGGAACCAATGTGCAGCACCATGTTTCCGCACGAGCTGGAGCACAATAGCGAACATGGCTGCAGTGATGCTGATTTTCTCTCTTTATTTTCTCTTTATTTCTAGCAAGTATGCCTTGCTGCAGCAAACAGAAAGGGGCGGGGACGGACCACTGCCATCCGTCCCACCGTCCCACACCCTTATTTGGAAATAGTAGTCCATCCTGTCGGGATTCATTTAACATGTTAAACAACCTGGACACACTCAGAAAGAAAGTAGGTTTAGGGTTACGGTTAGGGTTAAGATATTTAGACGACTGATTATGAAAATAGCGCCCCCGTCCTTTCCGGAGTGCAATAGTACCACTTCCAAATAGTACCACTTCCAAATAAGGGTATGGGACTGACAGTGGTCCGTCCCCACCCCTTTCTGTTTGCTGCAGCGAGGACCTTCTCCCTTCTAGTGACTTTTTTAAACTAAACAACTAGTGACAAATCTAGAATTTTTTTCTGTGTTACTGGAGACTTTGGTGTCGAAAGCACGTTCGAAAGTGTGTCGTAAGCCCCTCCCACATCCCCAAACTCTGACAGCTGTCAAGCTGACCAAGCAGAGTTCAGTGGGGTGTCAAAAAAGATTGGAGTAGTCAGTGTTTATGAAGCAGATGCAATCCGCTAATCTTGACCAGACCTGGCCCATAGAGAAAACCCCGCCCCCTCTGAATATAAGAACATGAAACAAAACAAAACAAAACAAAAAAAAAAAGAACACTTAAAATAAAATGGGGTTAAAAAATAAAAGCCCCTTAAATATGTAAAGTAGCTTTACAAAGTAAGTGTCACAAAATGAAACTCCATTATTAAATAACTAAATAAGTAAATCTTGAAATAAAGAAAAAATCAATCTTGAAATAAAGAAAAAATCAATCTTGGAAAATAAACATTTTCTATTTAAAAGCTTTCTTTCATGGGAACATTTATGTATTTAATGGAATATTTATTAATATTTTTTATAACATCATTTATTTGTTCAATTTTGAATGAAATGCTCTCCATAGTTAAACTAACAGCAGAAGCTTAAAAGCTGTGCTGTCATTTTTTATGAGGAAGCTAGTTATAACGCAGATATTTAGCTATATCTTCTTCTTATGGTTTATTAAATAGCTTTTATCGGTAATCATTTATTTTTATGAATTTTAGAGGTGATTTTTTTTTTTTTTGTTTCATGAGTTTTTAGACAACATTTCTGTATGTCAGTTGTGTGCACCAGTTGTGTAGATGTTAAGCCAACGGCAGCAACTAGGAACTTGTCAGTTATTATTTGTGTACATAAATATGTGGAAACACTGATATATGGTAGTTTATTAATATGTTGCTTTATTAGTTTCTTTTCCACTTTAAGATGTTGAGCGCCATGAATTATGTTTATATTTATTACATTAAACTTCTGAGAGAGGAAGCAACTTAAAATCACTCTCGTGATTCTTTCTCCCCTATTTACAGGGGTGTAACAGTAACACTCCCAACAGCCATCTGCTTTCCTTAATTCAGCTTGTGGTGAGAGCAGTTTCACATGAGAATAGCTCACAACAAATTTTGTTGATAAGAATAGGCTCATAAAAAAGCACATTTTAATCAGTTTGCATCAGTGATAGCAGCAGTATCAGTGTTTGGCTTATTCAGGGCTTTGACATGAAATTAGTTGTTTCTTCGTGTGAAACACATTGATTAGTTTCATAAGTAGAGTGAAAACCTTTTGACATTCATAAATTGCCTAATTTCGATGGAAATATATTTAATACAAGGTTTTTTTTTTTACATCTACAATGAGGCAACTATTTTTAATTACACATTTTACCATACCATACCATTTTATTTATA
>JAVCKU010000042.1:10059945-10070233 GCA_032273985.1 Hypsolebias coamazonicus | reverse complement strand
TCTAGAACCTTGGCTAAAATGCAGAGTTTAGAGATCGGTCGATAGTTGTTCAGTGAGGTGGGGTCACCTCCCTTCAGTAAAGGAGAAACAAAGGCTGTTTTCCAAGCGTCTGGAATGGAGTTTTGGCTTATGGACAGGTTAAAGATGTGGGACCTAAAAACAAAAACAACACAACCAATAAATTATTTTTAGTCTTTTGTAAAAAAAAAAAAAAATAAATAAAAAATTGAAAAGATAAAATATTAATTTGTTCTTTAAATTTGTTGTTAAAACTTTCCAGCAGAAAATTGTGGAGGAACCGGAAGTCCATCAAGACCTGACCCTTGGCTCATCACAATTTTCACCTAGCAGCTCTTTAGGAATCAGCTAAAGCTGGAGCTAAAATTATTTTTTTTGTGAGTAAATTACTATTCAATACTCTTGCCTTTAATAACTTTATTTTAATCTAATTATTGTAATAACAAATAATAATTTCCTGGTGTTTGGCTCGTGCTGGAGTAACAGCGCCCTCTGATGGCGATCAGTGAAGTCACATGAACATCCGGGTAACACAGTCAGCTGACCAAAACACGGAAGCGTTGAAGTTCATCTTCAGCGGATTGAAGTCAATGAGGAGCAGAAAAGCGTTTTCTCAAGAAAAACAACCTGTTTTTTAAATTTATCAACAGGTTTCATCATCTTTTAACGTCCCGAAGTTAAACTGAAGTTCTGTTTTCTGTGAGTAACGCGATATGACCGGTTCGGTTTTTAATAAGCAATTTTTGTGTTGAAAGTTTTTTGAATCTATAAGAAATCTTTTGGCTGTTACCTAAAAAATGTTTTAATGTATTTGATGCACTAATTTGAAGTTTAACTAACTTGTTCTTTTAGGTAAAAGCTCTGTTGTTGCTTCTGCTCTGACAGAATATTTAATTTTATTGTTTTCCTTTGTTTCCTGGGACTAAACTGCTTGAAGCTTAAACACTTTTTTCATTCAGTCTTTATTTCTACTGGTTAGTCTCAATGAGCTTCTCAAGGACTCATTTACAAGAGGGACCTGATTTAAACAGACAAGATATAAAGTATGTATAAATTCTACTTACATGTACGCCAGTGAAAACATTGAAAACCATCATTTTCCAGTTTTTTATTGAAATTCAAGGAACAATCAAAACTGAAAGTCTCGGTTTGTGTGAGTCCGGGTGGACACTGACAGGACGAGGTCCGGCAGATCCAGCACCACAGAAGACCAGTTTCTCAGAACCAGCAGCTCACAGGACTAGGGTTGGGCATCGTTTGAATTTGAACGATTCCGGTTCCTATCGATTCCCGATTCTTTTTAGAGGCGGGGTTTAAAAAACAATAAATAAAAACAAACAAACAACAAGTGACATGTTATAAATGAGCTAATTAGCCAGAGTTCTTTCTGGATGAAATAATTTGAACGTTTGAATTTTATTCTATTAACTTTTTACTTTTTATTAACTTTACTAAAAATTTCTCACAGGGCTTTTTTTCAACCAGTATATAAATATCAAACTTATAAACTTTAATATAAATGTTATTTTTTCATAGGGATAATCTTTCACAAGAAAGCTTTATGTTTGAAAACCTCATGGAAACACATTTAGTTCAGTGTGTGATGCTGCAGAATAATAAACAAATTATTATTACAGTATTATTATGACTGTATATGTAAACGGCTCAATAACATGACTCATTATGTCCTTTACAAACATCATATCCATGTCCACCCAGTCTTTTGATCTCTTGTCTGTAATTTTTTTTTTTTTACTACATTCATTATTTCTTCTTTGTCAGTTCCCTTAAGAAAAATACTGTTTGCACAACCTATGACTGAATGGCTCACATCACTTTTGGTATTTTAGCTGCGAGGCTTGATCCAACATCCACAAAATAATGATTAAATCAATTTACAATTTAATTCTCATCATGAATTTCATCGTCTTTTACAAAATATTGTGAAATACCTGTTTTTACTTTGTGTTTTTTCAGTACACTATTCATTATTCGCCATGTTGCTTGAAATAAAAAATACTTGAGCTGTCGCACACCTGGTTTGTTGAACGTTGTCCTCTGAGGTGTAGATGGAGCAGATCCCTCACACCTGCGACTTCATTCACTCTGAATTTTTCCACAGTTTGTTGCCTTTCCTGAATCTGGACTGTGCCTGCAAGAGAGATTAGTAACACAGATTATTTACACCCGACGACAGAAGGATGTATCCATAGACAGAAGGGATCTATTAAATCAAACACTCAACTATGACAAACAGAAGTTTATGTGTATACCGTATTTTTCACCCTATAAGTAGGTTTTTTTTTGCATAATTTGCATGCCCTGCGCTTATACGCCAAAGCGACGTATTTATGGATTTTTCCACCTTATTAGACATATTTGTACTGATACGACTTATAGGGCTGTGCGACGTGTACGGCGGAAAATACGATAAATCGTCTAGAAAAGAACAGACTGAATTTATAAACGCGTTAATAAAACTTTATTTCTTACCGTAGAAGTGACCTAAGCCCATGCTGATGGCTATGATGAGGGCGAGCAGGATGCATTTGTTGAGGACGCCACCTCCACCTTCCCCTCCATCATCCAGAGTCGCAGCAGCTGCTGTTTCAGTCTCTTCTTCCTCCTGCAGCTCCTCTTTCTCTTCTGCTTCACTTGAGCGTGACTCCGGCAGCACCTCCTCCTCCGGGTCTGTAACAACACTCGCAGTGTTTCTCCTAACTCTTCGTCTTCGGACGGCAGGACTGGCTCTTCGCTCAATCTCATCTTCGCTGCTGCTCGAGTTTGTCGCCGCAGGCTGCTGCACTGGAAAAACTACATTTAACACACAAAATGTTATTTGTACTCCAAGGTTTGTTTGTGCATCACCCCAGGCTTGTAAATGCACATGATGCAGGAGAAAATGCACGTATCGTGTATACATGCAAGTCATCACACTGACGGCAAACAGAAAAACGTTCAGTAATTGTTTAAAACTAGAATTCATGTTTTTATTGTGATGGTAAAATGATTTGGAACAAAACTTTAATAGTTCTTTGTTCAGAGGCCAACATTGTACAAATCATTTCAAGCTCTGCACATCTAATGACAATTTGTGATGTTTCATGTAGGATGCTCTAAAATAAGAAACTTGGTATAAACCTTTAACCTTATTAAGATCATGTTTAAGACGTAGCTTTTTATGTATTATCCACAAGAAGCAAGTGTCTTTGATGTCACTTTATTTAAGCTACAGTGACACGTTAAATGAATGTTATTATCATCGGGTAGCTTAAAAGTATTTTTTTTCACAAGACACAGAGCTGCTCGAGTTACCGTAATTCACTTTTTTTTTGTTTTTTGGTTTGTTGCGTCTTACCAGTGTGGTTTTTATATTTATTTTGGTAGTTGCATGTTTTGCTGCGTTTGGTGTGAACATCCTGTTTTTTCACTGAGCTCATCAACGACAGCAGCCTTAAACTGCTTCTTCCTTGCACGTTCGTCTGCCGGGTCTACAGTAGGGGTTGAACGAGTACACCGTTTTTAAACTCGACACTAGCATAATAAAACTCGAGTAGAACTCAAGTAGTTGATGACGTCATATGATCTTAAGATGCAAAAAATAAATAAATAAGACTGCAAAAAAATATTTTTTTTTTACAACAAAAAAAACCATTGGGAGTGTATATTATTATGCTCCTACCATTTATCACACTGCAAATAAGTCACAGGAAAACCAAAATTATTACTTATTATTATCAAGCTGCAAAAGTGAAAGAAACGTGCAGCACGTAAAAAACAAAACTTAAGAACAGTGGGGTGGACGACCACCCTGCACCACTGCCCGCAGTGTGCGCATTAGGTTTACCGTAGTTTTAGAGATTAATATGTTTATAGTTTTTTTTTTTTAGGTTTAGAGATTAATATTTTTTGCTTTTTGTTTGTGAAACAAGGTCAGAGGAAGCTGGTTCTGGTTCAGTCGATTGGACCTGGTGTTACCATTCTGTGTCTGTCTCTCCTTCCTGTCCTCTCAAACAAGCCGGTCAGAGAAGATGGCCGCTTGTCCTGAGCCTTGTTCTGCTGGAGGTTTCTTCTTTTAAAAGGGAGTTTTTTCTTTCCACTGTTGCCACTGTGCTTGCTCAGGATGGGAGACTGCAACGAAGCCAAGATTCAACTTGTCTGCTGCTTTCTTACGATAGAGAACTTTACTAATTGGCTTTTCTTTGTATGTGAATGCTCCTGTAAAGTGCCCTGAGACAACTTTGTTGTGATTTGGAGCTACAGTATATAAATAAACTAAATTGAATTACACCATATACTGTGACCTGCAACAGTGCATGCATGCAACACCACCCTTATGGTCACAATATATGGTGGTCACAGAATATGGTGTAACACCGGTTTGCATGCACACCATCCATCTGCATGGTGGAATCCATTTTGTAGCTTCTACTAGTTAAAAAAAAGTTCAATGCAAAAACAACTGTACTGAACATTTTTGAATTTATCATGTCCTGGATGACTGAGAATCTTCACACTTCTACTAGCTAGCCCACGCTCGGTGCGGATCACGTGACACGTGACGCAATGACGTAAATGCAAAGTAATGACATCACTACGAATACTCAACGTGAAATTTAAAAACTCGATAGATGTCCTAGGAATCGATGTGTAGATTACTCGAGTAGTCTGTTAAAGCCCTACAGTGAGATCATCATGGTGGTCCTGGTTTCAACAGTTAGGAATAAAATAACATTTGATGATAAATTGTGGAAAATAACATAAAATGGGTTGGTGAATATAATGTTTAATTATGAATTATTGAACATAGATCATATAAAGATGACTAGAATATCTGTCAGATGTGTAAACTAAGCCATAAGCTGATCAATAATAACTTTTTAGTGACTGCTAACATTTAAAATCAACCATGATACTTTCTGCTGTCAGTAGGAAAATAGTTCCTTACAATGCCTTTAATGAGAAAACAAAACACTCAAATGTTCTTGTTCAGTTTAAATGAGATTCAGTTTAAATGAGATTAACTATAAAGTTAAATTATAGTTCACATCATCTGAGTATGTGTGGGGATTATAAAATAATTAATGATGAGTGAAAGAGCAGAACGACCGTAGAGCAATCTGACTTGATCATGTGATGGGTTACTCAGGGGATAATCAGAATCTCGGTCTTTGGCCCTATTTACACGGACACGGCGGGGGTGGGGGAAACGTAGGTTTCTTCGTATGTTAACTGGAGGAAAAGATCTGCGTTGACACAGACAAATTCTGTGTTTACTGCATCTGGAGGAATCCACCTCAGCCCTCCTGAATCCGCTGTAGTTACCATGCCGGGTCATTAGATGCCGGCGCTGTGAATTTTGTACCTTCACCTAATGCGCATGTGTGCTGCCTCGGCACGCTATTTTCCTCTGGGCTAAAAGCTCGGCTAACAACAACTTAACAAGTTAAAGCTGGATTTTAGCTGAAGAATCGACAGATTTGATGCCAAGTGGGACCGCTTCATCTAACAAGCTCCACACCGGTCGCTGAGTGGACCAGAATCGAGTCGGCGACGTCAGACAGTCTGTAATAATCAGCAGATTTACAGCAGGTAAATCAACGTTCTTAATAATGTTAGCTTGTGTTTACTTCGATCACACAACAACCGAGTTTTTATTTTATTCCTGTGAGGTCGAGAAGCTGTCCTTCCACCAGGCGAACCGGTTCTGACCGAGTCTCGGCCCAGGAGGACGTCCAAGAGAGATGTCATGTTGGATAATTATATATTTATAATTCCCCTCAGTTCTTTTATTCAATCCATTCTATGTTTTAAGCTGCATTAAGCAAAGGAGTGACAGCCTGAACGAGCCAGATGAACAACATGGGTCCAGTGTCCAGGATGAAAACAGAGCAGAGTCCAGTTCATTAATGCAGGTTACAGTTCAGTTAACATGTTTTTAATAGTGTGTTCTGTTTAATTATCAGTGTTTGTGTGACATACAGTTTGTGGTGTTGAATAAATACAGTAAATAAAAAATAAACCTGGTGTCTTCATTTTCAACTTTAAGAACACGCAACATGTTACGCATCGTTTAAATCACATAACTTGAGTCCAGACAGCTTCATTTAGCTCAGATCATCTCCCACACTAACATTAATACTGTTTATTATTGTTAAACTGTTATTATTTAGCACATTTAGTATGTTATATAGTGCAGCGCGACACGTGAAATATCCGTCTGCCTCGTTCAATAAACAGTGATATTAGAACTGGATCCAGCTGTGTCTCTTCCAACACGGATGTTGGTCACAGCAGCTACATTCAGGTGTAGATTAATTAAATATGAGACTCAAAATATATTCCATCAGTCGTAGCTCAGAAAGCGGTGTGTGTCCGCTGCCATCGTTGATAGAAATACATGTATGCTGTGCGTTTGCGTGTGCGTGTGCGCATGTGGTTTAACATAAAGCCTCAGCGGGAGATGTTTATGTTATCAGTGTGGGGTCAGTGAAAAACCTCCACTCTGGAAGGTGGTTTCAGAAACTTCCAGGATTCAAAGAAGGGGGCCACTGGTGTCGTGTAAATGATCAACAGAACCGCAGAGAGAAAGGTGCGGTCTCACTCAAAATACGCGCCGTGCAAACGTCCCCTTTGTGAGATTATGTAGGTTGGTGCTTGTCATGTGTCACATACTCATTGGAAAGAGAAGACAGCTAGCGTGGGTCTGATTGATTGGGCACGGACTTCAGAGAGTCTGTAAGGTGTCCGATTGGATAAGAAATTGAAAACAGGAAGTGTCACGGGGTGGATAAACAGAGTCTATAAATGTGGGAACAGACTTGACACACATCAGAATTGTACTGTACGGGCCCCTTGATGTCAGGTAATATATATTTATACAATTCTCTCTTCATGCATTTTGAAGTCTGTAATATTAAAGCTGTTGTTTAATTCTGACATAAACGTGTGTTCCTTCCGAGCAACAACCCGGGCAGGGGATAGAAGGAGAGAGGTTTGTTTCTCCCTATAACACTCGTGATCTTCAGCTAAAGGAATGTGCTAATTTTCCCCTGTGAGGGTACCAGTGGGATTATTTGGGCGGCCATCAGTCCTCTTCTTAGTCCCTGTTCCATATCTATTTTTTTAAAGCATCTGGTGAAGATGGATTTGGATGCGCAGACTCTCACCAGCACAAGTGTAACTACACCAGGAAAGTAGACGGACGATTCCACTTCCTGGTTCACTGGCTTAGAAGACTATGATCTTTACCCCATGTGGATGGGATGAAGTGTTTCCTACCGGTCATCTCCCGTGCTGATGATGTTACCTGGATTATACAAGAACTGAACCGTGGTGGCAGAACCAACGATTCTCGGCTCAGTGGCGTTTATGCAATCTTTTATTGATGTCCCCTTCTACAGATTTGAGCTCCTCCAGATATTTTAAATAATCTTTAGGTTTTTTTTTTGTTTTTTTTTTACTAGTTTTAATTAATCTTTTTTTTTTTTTTTATTACTCTGGTCCTCACTATGTTTGTGTGACGGGAAGATCGAACCTAATTTGTGCAAAAAGCAGCTTGAGGCTGTGACGCACGTGCAACAGGAGCTCAATAAGTTTTTTGTTTTTTTTTATCGAAGTAATCAAACAAGCATCTTGATTTTGAGAAATGAGCTACAATCTCTCCAGCTGGTCCTAGATTTGGAATAAATACAATTTACAACTTCACCTTTCAGCCTCTGATCTCTCAGGTCTCTTTCTGTTCTACCTCCACTCATGAAGAGAACTCAATGTACCTGAACTCCACTAGACAGATGGCAATCTGCCTTTTTTAACAATGTATATTGCATTATCTTGATTATTTTGTTTTGTTTGTTAGTACAACTACAGAACACAACGTTAAACAGCCCACATTTCTCAGGCTTGTCAGAAACACATTAGCATTTCTTCAGTACGCTGCTAAACGATGTTAGATTATGGCTGCACAATAATTGAAAAACATGCGACTGCAATATGAGTGATGAATATTGGGCCAACGACACGAGTTGGGATTAACGGTCCATGTGCTGGCCGAGAGCATTTAGAGGAGTGGGGGTCCATCTGATTGCCAAATTAGTTTTTTGTGCATACAGTTTAATTTTGGGATGTTTTGGGAAACCTTTGATGTAGATATTGCGATATCAAATTTTCAATATATTGTGCAGCTTCAGTTAGCATCGCATCACATTTAATCCAGTCTAAACCAGGCCACCTGGGCGAGATCGGCTACCGGTGAGCTGGCCTCTCAGACGGTAACTCCAGTTCACCAGAGTCTGTGGAAGTTTCCACTGACTCAACAACAAACCTGCTCAGGCAGAAGAAAAACGCTTGTGTTGAGTTTATCAGTGATGAATGTGTGCGAGCGCAGTTTGCTGATCATTCGGTCCTACCTGTCTCTGTAGCGGTGAAGGTGTAATGGCTGCTGCAGGACGTGCCGAGGTAAAACTCCTCGCGGGTGGCTGCCTCCACCTCCTCCTCTGCACCCTCCTTCAGTTCTCCCAGTGTCACAATATCAGAGTGATCACTTAAAGATAACACGTGCTGTTTCTCTGCATTTCCCTGAAAAGATACGTGTCAGCAGGTTTGCGGTCAGCTGTAAGAACTGGACTCGCCACATTCAACTTTCAGGTCCTCTCACCTGCAGGGTGGACGCATCTAAAGTCTGTCCTGTACGAGGGCCAACAAGTGATCCAACTGCTTTTTCTTCAACACACAAAGCTGGAAATACAAAAAAATAAACATCATTAAAAATGATATGTTAAATTTAAAAAGCGACAGAATTATAAGTAACAATATCAGCTAACTACAACACAAAGGAGCAAGACGTGCAGAAACATGAGTGTGCTAGAAGAACAGAATTCTACATCTTCAGGCGGTCACTCTTGCAGGTATGAAGATCTTGATAGAGAGGAACGTTGGTTTGAGAGAGGAGTGAAGGCGGCCATCTTTGTGAAGAGAAACCGTCCATCATTAAACAGGGCGGAGCCTCCAAGTTCAAATATCCCCCTCTTACAATGCTGTTATACATAGTTCCCACACACTCAACTGGTATTGCGCAACACCACTTTTCCACCATTTTTGTAGGCAAGCACTAGACTACGATCATGATGGCTTTCAGACAGACCAAAGCAAAGTACATTGATACTCTTGACCATTGTGCAAGAGAAAGATACATGCAGAAAACTGCTGCTGTCGGAATCGACCCGTACGAGGCAGAGAAAGACATCATGACAGATGATGATGACGAGTTGCCGCTGATGCCTACAATCAATGTTTTAAGGGAGTCGTGAAGGACGTCCGAACGCTTCATGTGAACAAAGTTCTGGTGACTGGCAAAGTAAGTAATTGCAAAAATATACACGTACATGTCCCTCATACATGCAGATACAAGCTACATTAGCTTAGCCAATAAAGCTACTTTAGCTAAGCTAATGTAGCTTGTGCTACAGAAAATATCACTGACATTTCTCACATTATTACACTGTTGTTCATTTTAGCTTTATGTGTGTTTTTTCTTGCTTGTTTTGCTTCTTTTCTTTACCATGATCTATTTGAAGTGTGCTTTAATAACTCTGGTTTGATGGCTGATAATGTTTGTGTGCATGCTGCCATTATTGACCCCGTCTGTTATGAAAAGGGGATTTTTAAGTCTCAGTCTGAGCCAACTGGTTAAATAAAGGTTTAAACAAAATATTAACACGTTTCTAATAAAAAGAGCCCAGGCTCAACTCGGAACTTCAACCAGGACATTGTTACTGTGTGTTTACACAGTTGCTGAGTGGACCAGAACCGAGTCGACGAGGATGATGTCGGACTTTATTCGGTGATAATCAGCTGATTTACAGCAGGTAAACCAACGTTCTTAATAATGTTTGCTTGTGTTTACTTCGATTACAAAACAACCAGCTGAGTTTTTATTTATCCTGCGAGGAGAAGCTGTTCCCACCAGGCGGACCGGTTCTGGACAAGGCTTGGCCCAGGTGCAGCACTGTCGAAGAGAGATGTCATTGGATGAACTATTTAACTAAAATTCCCCTCAGTTCTTTTATTCGATCCATTCTATGTTTTAAGCTGCATTAAGCAAAGGAGTGACAGCCTGAACGAGCCAGATGAACAACATGGGACCAGGATGAAAACAGAGCAGAGTCCAGTTCATTAATGCAGTTTACAGTTCGGTTAACGTGTTTTTAATAGTGTGTTCAGTTTAATTCTCAGTGTTTGTGTGACATACAGTTTGTGGTGTTGAATAAAT
>JAVCKU010000042.1:9971195-9983250 GCA_032273985.1 Hypsolebias coamazonicus | reverse complement strand
CCTCAGATGAGTCAGCGGGGGAGAGGGCGGACTCCAGAAACCATCTGAGCACCATCAAACTGGTTGATCCACTATGTAAGGATATGCAAGACTGAGTTTGTTGTGGCTCCTTGGACTGATGAAGTCTTTTGGATGAAAGAAGAAACATTAAAAAAAAAAAATCCACCCAGAGGACTTGACTTAACTTTGTTGGATTTTTCTACCTGGATCATTGAGCAGGAACTTTGATATTTTCTGACTGTCGTTGTCTTGGAGCACTTTGATTACAACGTGACTTTGCATCGTTTCAGAAAGCTTTTAGTCTCTCGTTGACTTCCTTTAATCTTTTTTAAATTATATTTTATCAATAGAAGAGTTGGATTGCTGTGTAGTTTCTGTTAAACCCTAAATATTCTCAGAGGTGTTAGGGATTTCTTCTTGTGCAAAAAGTTTCCTGGACCTCTAAATCCCAACTATTTGACGTCCTCATCACGTGAGCTGGTTTACTGAACAACCATCTCACTGAATCTTTTCAGGCCAAACAACAATCACGGCAGTGGAAGACTTTTTTTCTGTTTGTCAAACTGAGGCGGTGACAGTCTTTGACCGGGCAGTGCACGTTTATGTTCGAGTGCAATCGTTTAAAATTACATACATTTTGCACAAAATACACGAAAGAAAAATTGCTTTTTTATTTTAACGTTTTCTCTTTATAAGTGCAAGATTTCCCCTTTTCATGTTTTTCAGTAAATAAATGGTATCGTTGGAAACATATTTGTTTCAAGTCCAGCGTTTGTGATCGTTGCTCATGACGTAAACTGAACCACCGTCTACATTTTTAAAGCTATTTTAAAGGGATTGCTGCCAGACAGACCTGCCCTTATTTGCTTTATATCACATTATGCATTTTTTTTTTTTACTCAAAGAAATTAATTTGCATAAAAGTTTTAAGGGATGTCTCAGCATCTTTGCATCTGTAAAAAAGCATGAAATGTGCATAAAGAGGCCCAATTACATTATTGCCAACATCTACTTACGTTTACCCATAAACTGTTTTAGATAAAGTTTGGAAACATTAGACCTGTCACGATAACACATTTTGCTGGGCGATTAATTGTCTCAGAAATTATTGCGATAAACGATAATATTTGTTTGAAATTTGACAATAATTGGTAATTATTGTCAAACTTAATAAATGTTGGTTAATTTGTTTTGAGTGTAGTACCTTTTTCGACCACCAGATGGCAGTATAAGACTGTTTGAACTGAAGGATGGATAGTGAGTGAGTGAGCATGCCTCTTTTAGAAAATGGGAGGGAGGCCCTTGACACGACATGGGGGTGTCTCTCTTCGGTTCTCAAAGTGGCAAACGCTCGGTGTGGTTTGAGCTCTTTAGCGTAACATTTGTCACACAAAGCTTTTAATGAAAAAAAAAAAATCAGTAAACAAGTTCTGAGCTTCTTTTTGCAGAGAAAAACAACTTTTTACACAAAGGCACGGGTTTCAACCGTGAATTTTGGAGCTTCGACAAGACGTAGGTTTTTTCCGGAGGTCGGCCTGTTAGCTTAGCTGCTTTTAACTAACAAAAAACAAGATTATAAACTGATTTTAAAGAGAAAGTGAGGGGTCAGTGAAAAGCACCAGAGTTGAGACTTTTGTCATCCAGTCTTCAGTAGAAAGAGAGACACGAAGAAACGATAAATGAAAATTAAGTTGATAATTTTCATTTATCGTGCGATTAATTGATTCATTGCTTATCGCGACAGGCCTAATTTAGGCATATTTTTAACTTCCATTTGTAGTTCCTGAAAAGTTTATTTATTCATATGTTATTTAATTTTATTCAAAGTGCAATTTTGATAAAAGAAACATTTAGGAATTAATAAATAGAACATAATAGCCAGTGTGTTACTATACTATGAGTCCAAGAGTATATTAAATAGATTTGCATGAATGATTTTGGTTGTTTTTGTCACTACGAGTCAATAAATTGTATTTTTTTAACACAACCTAACGTTAGTTTTGTTAATATCTGAATTTTTTTTTAGTCTACATAACACAACTCTCACAGTTACAGTATAAATATTAGTCCAGCATAGTTTGATTTATGAGTATAAATGATCTACTAGTTGCAGTTGCCAAGCTTTGGACACCATGACAGTTATTATTCAGAGAAACATCAGGTTTAGGATGAAGTTTTGAAGCATTTGTCCGCTTGTTTGTAATGCTTTTGATGAAACTACATGAGGTGTTTTTCTCCATCTTTAAAGAGTAATGACCAGCATTTTACTCCGTGTTGCAGCAAGATGTCAGTTCAGTCAGCCTGGCACTTCAAACTGGACAGAGCTCAGCGTCCAGTGTTGCTATTTACAATATTAATGAGTGAGAATAAATAACGCACACACACACACCACAGACGAACATTTTCAACATGACAGGAACAACAAACAGAACAGTCGTCAGCCCATTAACCCAACAGCTGGGTGGTCCTTGCTTTCTAACCATTCGAGTCCGCCTGAATGTGGCGTCTCGCTCATTTGCTGGAACAGCTCCTCCGCGGCAACGTTTTCAAACCTGCTTTGCTGCTGGTTGGGGTCAAACAGCAGGTTTGTGTCCAGCGCGTTCAGGTCATTGATGCTGCTGGAAAGCTCCGATGTCATTCTGATTTCACAGGGGAAATCGGGCCCTCCAGCACTCAGCTCAGATGCCTGATCCAGGAGGTGACTTCCTGCGGCGAGGCTGCCGTCTGTCAGGAGGTGCCGTGCGCCGCCGAAATCTATCTGCTGCTGCTGCGAGCTCAAAGCTAACATTAAAGACTGATGCTGCGCTCCACAGGCTGCTTGGCTGCTGCCTGCTGAGAGAAGCATCTCTTTATTAACGGTACTTTCTAAGAGGTAATTCGGCCTCTGCGAGGTACAGCTGCTTGCAGAGTTGAGCGTCATCAGGTTCATCTGGTTATCAGCGCAGGGGAGGCTGGGCCCAGACTCCAGGATTTGGGTGAGGTTCATCCGTGCCGTGTAGGTGGAAGGTAAATTATGTATGCCCAAACCTCGCATCGAGTCACCGCTGTCCCCTTCCAGCTTGTTAAGTAGGACACTGGTGATGTTCTGGCTGCTGCACGGGCGGTTCGGTGCAGGCAGGACTTCAGATTGCATCATGACGTTGAGCGGCACCGAGCGGCTCCTCTGAGCCATGCTGCCGGCCTCGGGGCTTGCCTTGCTGTTAGAAAACACGTTTAGCGCTTCTGGCATCACAGGAGAACTGAAGGGAGACACCACCGAGCGCGGCACGTTGGGGAGAGCGTTGTTCCCGCTTGGATTCTTCTGATGCACTGCTGGGCTCACGCTGCGACATCGGAACGCCGCAGCGGATGTGCTGGAGGTTTTATTATCCAGAGGAGCTGGCACAGCAAAACCCTCCTGCTTGTTGGACATGCTAGCTGCCTGCAGCTGCACGGGGGAGATGGGGGTCAAGCGGCCACAGTGGCTGTCGTGGCGGCGTGCATGAGGAACAGCAAAGGCGTGAGGCTTCTGAAAATGCTCGTCGATCAGGCCTTGGTATCCGGTGAGAATTCCCACTCCGCTGTTTGACTCGTTTATGGTCCCACCGCCACCAGCGCTGCTGCTGTAGCTGTGACTCATCCACTCCAGCCTCGCCTTGTCCGGGTGGGTGGCCATCGGCCTCTGCATGGGTTTGACCGGGCTGCGGGAGATGGCGGCGTTTTCGTGGAAGCACGTCACGCTGGAGTTGATGGGCATGAACGCAAAAGGGTTCCTGCACTCCACCGGACTCGGAGGAACGTTGCTGCTGCAGCTGGAGTGAGGGTTTCCCACCGGGGTGTGTCGGCTGCTTCCCAGAGCGCTGTCCACTGGGGTCGTGGAGGCGACGTGAGAGCAGGGGCTCTCGTTGGTAAAGTGCTGGACTCCTCCCATCATCTCTGAGGTGGGTGTAGGGGTTTGCATCAGGTGGCTGCTGCTGCTCGCAGCACGATAGAAGGCAGTCGTGGCCTGATTGGTGGATGTCATGTTGTCTGGCATCAGAGCATGCTGGCCTTGAAGGGAGCCACAGTTTCCAAACTGCTGCAGCTGTTTAAGCTTCATCTGCTCCTCCATCTGGACCAGCTCCTCCACAATGCTGTCCTGAGTCACGTCGTCATCGAAGGAAAAGTAGTCCACGTGCTTCTGTGCCGCGAGCTGACTGGACGACGCTTGGTTCAAAAACTGCAGGGCATCATTGGCAGCATCACACTGAGCGTATGCCTGGTGTGGACCTCCTTCCAGGTTTCCTGTGATTAAGTTTGAACATGTGCGTTTCTGAAAACCAGCGTCAGCGACATACACGTTACCCGCCGTGTGCTCCGGCCGTTCTCGAACTGATACGTCACCGACTGATGTGCCAGTTTCCATAACAGTGGAAGTGTTGCTCCTTAGCATTGAGCTGTGTGTTTTGGCAACAGGGTCGAAGCAGCTAGCTCTGACAGAGGAAGCGCTTTGTGTGTCAACTCGAGTGGATAAGACCGAGCTCATTTTCATCTCTACGTCCTGCATGACTGGTGCACTTTCAGGTCTACCTGTTGCACCTGAGCTGGAGACAGAACCAGCCACGCTTTTGAAACTGCACTGAAGAGCGCCATCTACTGGCTGCTGCGGTATAAAAACCCTTTTAAGTGGGGAAAGGTCTGGACTGAGGCCCGAGCGTTTCCTGGGGCTCTTCGTTGATGAGAAACGTTGCTCTGCGTGGAGGCCCTGAAACGATGACAGTCTGCTGGTGCTTCCTGAAGGAACAGTGCTGGTGTTCTGAGTGGGAGAAGAGAAGTGCAAAGTGCTTGTTTTAGTCGAGCTGTTATTGCTGCTTCGAGCCACAGTGTTGGTGCCTGATGAAGACTTTCCACTGCTGCTACTGTTGGATATTTCCTCCAGACCAAGGAAGCCTTTAGTGTGAGGTATGGGCACGCTGGCAGCTCTCTGTACTGCACCTCTAGCCCTGTTTGCTCCTTGGGTCAGAACTCTGCTGGAATTTTGCATCTGGCTGGTTTTATGAATAGCTTCAACTTCCATCTCAACATCCATTGCCTGAGGGTCGATGAGCGGGCCGGGCTCGGCCACCGGCGCCACACTGGGCACCGCAGACGTGATGCCTGCAGAAGTGGGTTGCACAGTGGCGTTTGTTAGAGATGTGCTTTCGCTGCTCGTAGGAGCCAGCGATATCGCCGCCATCTTCACCAAACTCACTGGGCTAACATGACATGTGGTCATCACAGTCTTAATGGGACTGTTGGTGATGATCATGGTTGAGGGCGAGCGCAGGGTGATCGCAGAGGTGACCGAAGGTTTGGGCAGGATCTGAGCGTAGCGCTGCCGAGCGGCGCGCTCACCCCCTGGACTGGTCAGAATGGTTTGGACCGGTTTGGGACCCTGTTTGACAGCTTGAAGTGGCTGTGACACCATTTGGAAGTTAAAAGGTAGAACTTTGCTGTCCACTGCTCCCACAGGACTCGCTGACATCAGCTGGCTGGTCTTCTGCACCTGCAGAGGAACAAATGTCAAGTTTTAGACGTCACTGTGGAAAATCTGCACGTGTACAGTACAGTACTGTGCAAAACATTCAAAACAGCTAGTTGTTTTTTATATTTTGCTTCCAAGGAAAAAACTTTTATGTTTAATGAACAAAAATGCTGCCAATGTCCAAATAAAAAAAACTTGTTTCTCAGAAAGTCTGAAGAACTTTTGACCAAGACTGGTTTAAAACATATTACCGTATCTTTCGGACTATAAGGCACATTTAAAATCCTTCAATTTTCTCAAAAATAGACAGTGAGGCTTATAATTCAGTGCGCCTTCTGTATTAATTCTGGTTGTAATTACTCACCTCAAACTGATTTTATGTGGCACAACTGAACGATGTTGAGAGTTATTGTGAATGAGTTGAATAAAGTTGGACTTTTCTGACTGTTTTGTTTCGCTTAATGCGCCTTACAGTCTGAAAAACAAGGTACAAAAGATTCTGCCTTGATGGAATCAAAACATAAAGAAAGGAGATGCTATATAAAAATGTTTACATGTTGTGATAATCTACATTAAAAAAAAATGTTATTGCAAGTTGGAGATGCACCTTCATGACGTTAAATGCCATCCTACAGCCAGACGAGGCTTTACATCCACACATACGTTACATAGTAACTATGTGTTTGCTTCTGCGATGTACGATAAGGTGTTTTCTCACCGTGATGGGGCTCGGGACAGCTGCGACCACAATGCCAATGGTTGGTTGTGGCGAGGGAGTGGTGGGGCTGCTGCAAGGCACGATGTCCTCTAGCCTCTTAGTCCGTCCGTCTGCAGGTAGAGGAGAGTGCAGCTTCTGCTCCTGTTGCTTCCTCTGAATCTTCCTCTGCAGCTGCTGCTTTGCATCCACGCACGGTGACGAAAACATCGTCGCCTGAGGCTGAAAGGGATGAGCCTCTGACGTGGGAACGAAGGCTGAAATGGTCTGAGGTGGTTTGGCCTCTGAAAAAGTAAGACATTTTATTTAGTTAGTTTTTTGCTCTTTTACCTTCTATAAAAAACGATGGAAAAAAAAAAACAACTTCCAACTTACACTACATGACCAAAAGTATTTGCTCACCGTCCAAATTATCAGAATCAGGTGTTCCAGTCCCTTGCATGGCCACAGGTGTATAACATGAAGCACCTGGGCGTGCAGACTGTTTTTACAAACATCTGTGAAAGAACGGGTCGCTCTCGGGAGCTCAGTGAGTTCAAGCGTGGAACTGATACGATGCCACCTCTGCAACAAATCCAGTCGTGAAATGTCCTCGCTCCTAAATGTTCCACAGTCAACTGTCAGCTGTATTATGAGAAAATGGAAGTGTTTGGGAACGACAGCAACTCAGCCACGAAGCGGTACGCCACGTAAACTGACGGAGCGGGGTCAGCGGATGCTGAGGCGCATAGTGCGAAGAGGTCGTCAACTTTCTGCAGAGTCGATCACTACAGACCTCCAAACGTCATGTGGCCTTCAGATTAGCTCAAGAACGGTGCACAGAGAGCTTCATGGTATGGGTTTCCATGATCGAGCAGCTGCATCCAAGCCACACATCACCAAGTGCGATGCAAAGCATCAGATGCAGTGATGTAAAGCACGACGCCACTGGACTCTAGAGCAGTGGAGGCGCGTGGAGTGACGAATCGTGCTTCTCCATCTGGCAATCTGATGGGACGAGTCTGGGTTTGGCGGTTGCCAGGACAACGGTACTTGTCTGACTGCATTGTGCCAAGTGTAAAGTTTGGTGGAGGGGGGATTATGGTGTGGGGTTGTTTTTCAAGAGCTGGGCTCGGCCCCTTAGTTCCAGTGAAAGAACTCTGACTGCTTCAGCGTACCAAGACATTTTGGACAATTCCATGCTCCCAACTTTGTGGGGACAGTTTGAAGCTGGCCCTTCTTCCACCATGACTGTGCACCAGTGCACAAAGCAACGTCCATAAAGATAAAGACATAAAGACATGGATGACAGAGTCTGGTGTGGATGAACTTGACTGGCCTGCACAGAGTCCTGACCTCAACCCAACAGAACACCTCTGGGATGAATTAGAGCCGAGACTGAGAGCCAGGCCTTCTCATCCAACATCTGTATGTGACCTTACAGATGTGCTTCTGGAAGAATGGTCAGAAATCCCCATGAACACACTCCTAAACCTTGTGGACAGTCTTCCCAGAAGAGTTGAAGCTGTTCTAGCTGCAAAGGCTGGACCAGTGTCATATTGAACCCTATGGATTAGGAATGGGATGTCACGTAAACTCATGTGAGTCAAGGCAGGTGAGCAATACTTTTGGCAATGTGGTGTATGTTTATTTATTTAGAACTTGTTTAAAGTGCTTTTGGTTCCTTTTTTATAACAAATGGACACAACATCATTTAATGTCAAACTTTTTTTTTTCTGTTTTCTGCTGTGACTCATCACCTCGACTCCTTTGTTGCAGCTGCTCTGATCCAACAGGCCACCACAGTCAAAAACAAGGACATCAGGAAGTTCTTGGACGGCATTTACGTTTCTGAGAAGGGAACCGTGTTGGAAGCCGACCAGTAAAACTGACATCTGAGGTTAGATGATGCCATCAAACTCTTCCTCAGGGAAGCATCTGCTTCTCTTCTGTTACTGACGTCTTCATTTTGTTTCTCACTCATTCTTCTGATAGGCCTGGGCACCGTCTGTGACCCAGAGCCAGTTTGTTTTTGTTTGTGTTTACCTGCTGCCTGACCTCCCTGCATCAGTCTTTAATGTTGGTCTCTGAATCTTCACAGCTTCCACCGTAATGTTTTTATTTTAGTTGTAAATTATTAATTTTGTCTTCGCTGCATGAGTCACGCTGTCACAGTTTTCTAACCACCTGGATGAGGTGTTGTGTCACACCCAGCTCTTTTGTTTGTTGTTTTAGTGACATTGAGCCATCAGGCTACCACAGTCAGAAAGGAGGACATTGAGAAGTTCTTGGATGGGATTTACATCTGCAAGAAAACCACTGTGGTGGAGACAGATGTTGACTAACATCTCACCTGTTAACGACCAACAAAGATTAAAGTCTTTTTCCAACTTTATAGCGTTTCTGCGTATCATTATGTAAATTTTACTGTGCTGCGTTTGAGTAACTATTACTTTAAAATCATGCATTACACAATTTAGTTTGTGTGGTGTGAAATTTATCAGTGCACCACATTAAAAACAAAGGTTTACCAGCAGATGGAAAGATTGGAGCTTTCACATTAATTCACTGATAGTCCGTCTGCGGTGTGTGTGTGCATCATGTGGATTCTGCACAGTTCATGGCAGCACTGATAAGTTTTAATATTTAAAGGTTGAGACAGATTTGTAGTTGTAAAACAAAATGTTGCCATTTTCAGGATGGTCTGTAGACTGAGTGGTTCAATAATGAGCATTTCTGATTTTAATCACTTAAAATGGCTTAGTTTACAATTCAATGAACATGGGTGAAAGCTGAAGTTGAAAGGTGATTTGATCTAAATAGTTTACCAGGTTATCTTTAAAAAAATCTTGATTTTAATTTTATAAACCAATCAGCATTTATTCAGTTCATGTGTTGGAGCAGAAAAACATGCAGGATAGTGGTCATTGACCAGGATTGAATCCAATCTACACCTAATTTATACTTTTGTTTTCAGAGTAACTACTAAGACTTGAGTACCAGTTAAGTACTGGATGCAGGTAATGTATTTTAAAGTAAGTATGCTAAGACCTCATCAATGAAGGCCACATGAAGTTGTTGATGTTATGTTAGTGATCTAATGTAAAACTGGTTTATTTTGTAGTATTATGTGTACAGTTTGAGTTGGTTTTACATCAACCCACAAAATGAGGCTGTTCAAGTGATGGTCCAGGAGCCACATCTGACTGGTGTGAGCTCAGTCCAGCCCACGGAGTTTAAAATAAAACCGTTAAATCATTTCAAACACTGACATGACAACTATTCCAATCTATAATGTGATTATAGTTTATTAAAACTAAAGCTAACCTAAATATTCAATTAAATGTACATAATCATTGCTGGAGCAGGGCCCTGAGCTGTTGGCTTTCAGTAACGACCTCAGATTTCACTGAATCACCCTCAGCAAACGACTCGACAAAATGATTTAAAGAAAAAATAAATTGTGGCAAAACAGTTTGTGGATAAAGTCTCATATTGGCTTTAAAACAAATAATTGCATGTGTGCATACTGGAGCTTTGCTGAATCCTATTGTGATTATTCCTCATGTCCCACAAAGTGCGTCATTTTTAAAAAACTATTTTAAATGACAAGCTTTGATGCACTTTTATTTGCAACATACATCACTTGCACGTGTATTAGACATGAATGGGAGAGCATTCCTATTTCTAAACTTGAGAAACTGGTCTCTGTCCCCAGGCGTCTGTTGAGTGTTGTAAGAAGAAGGGGGGATGCCACACAGTGGTAAAAATGGACTTGTCCCAACTTTTTTGGGATTTGTTGACACCATGAAATTTTGAAACAACATATTTTTCCCTTTGTGGACTTCACATCTGCCTTCAACGCCATGATTCCCCAGACCCTGATGGGCAAACTACTGTACTCACACTAGGACTAAGCCCCTCTCTATGCAACTGCTGGGTCATGGATTTCTTAACCAACCAACCACAGTCTGTGAGGATCCACAACTTCTCCTCCTCCAACATAACACTCAGCACTGGCTTCCCTCAGGACTGTGTGTTGAGCCCCCTCCTGTTCACTCTGCTCACATACAAGTGCACACCAACCAATCCAGGCTGTCATATTGTAAAGTTTGCAGATGACACAGCGTCCAAGTCCAGCTACAGGCAGGAGGTGGAACACCTGGAGAACTGATGCAGGAAGAACAACCTTCACATCAATGTGAAGAAGACGAAAGAGATACAGTATTAGTGGATTTCAGAAGAAGCAAACACCCATATCACCTCCCCCCCAAACATTGGAGGATCTGTGGTGGAAGTGGTCTCCAGTTAAAAGTACTCGAGTGTGCACCTAGGCACACCCAAGTACACAGCTGGGGTAACAACACTACCAGTCTGATCAAGAAGGCACATCAGCGACTTTTATAACAACTGTTCTTAAAATAGACACAATTCTGAGGATATGTGCTGCTCTGGTCCATTTAAGAGAAGATCTTATCTGTGATACAGAATAATTTTGATTTACAGATATGTAGAGTGTAAATAATTCCCAGGTCTCCCTTTTTAATCTTTTTTTCTACACACTGAATGATTTTGTTGAAAAGTTTGTGATACAATGCACATATAATCAACTGGACAATGATTTCTTTTTTTTATTCAACCACAATGTGACAGGTTCTTCAGATTGCAACAAATGGTTTTCTCAAAAGGACAAGGGTCAATTGTGCATTCTTGACATTTTTTTGTTTTGGAAAATTGAAAATACGGGCTGAAATTAAAGATAAATAAAGATCGAAACTACAGAGCTATTTTATGTCGTCAGTTTGTCATTAATTACTCAGCAAATGTTTAAACTATGTACATTTTACTTGTTTAATATTCAACAGATTTCATACTGAATGTCACACGTGTGGCAGTCTTTAGACCTGTGCAAACCCTTGTAAGCTGCACTTGCAGCAGCTCTTCATCTAATAAAATTGATATTGCTGCATTTCTGGATTTCTGTATTTTGTCACTGCAGCCTGTGAGTTCATGTTGTACTGCTGCTCCGCTTTATGGCGTCTGAAGTTTATCTGACTCAGACGTTTGGGTTGAAGATTCTTTGCTGTCCCTGCTGCATTCCACCTGTGCTGCTACACAAAGTTTTACCAATGCATGCCTTCCACATGTAAACATGTGTAGAAGGCAGCAAGATGACAGCTGCACGTCCCCCTGATCACAGCCTTCGGCTAGTCCAGTGTTTGTGTTTCAGTGATTTAAACATTCTGATATCCAGATAAGTGATCAATTTTGTTGCTGTGCAGGTAATTATATGCCTCGATGCTCTTATAATTACGCAATTCCTCACCATCAGTGCCTTCGGAAAAAACAAGGCTTCTCCCCCAGTCTGTGAGAAGTGACGGGTGAGGCACTGTTATCGATTTGTCCTCGCCACTTTTTAAAACATCCTTACAATGTATCCATCTCCAATGCATTGCCATTTACACCAGGTAAAGGACACTGCAGTGTCAAAAAATATAAATCAACAGCGAGTGCATAACCCCGCAAACGTAAACAGCGCAAGCTCAAGTAAAAAACCAGCTTCCGCTATGAATTATGGGGAAAGGTGCCAAGTCAGGAATACTGTGGATATGGTGGTCTTTGAATGTTTGTGAAGCCTTTAGAATTTTCTAGATTTCTGCTTAACTATGACCTAAAACAGGGGTGCTCATTAGGTCGATCGCGATCTACCGGTCAATCGCGGACGCAGTACTGGTAGATCACAGCGTGACATTAAAAATTTGTCAGCCCATCAAACATCTCATCACTTGATTGACATACAGTGCAACCAATCAGATGACAACTAAAGCTTGAGCTTTAGCCTATCAAACATCCTGTCACTTGATTGACATACAGGACAA
>JAVCKU010000042.1:9939411-9949914 GCA_032273985.1 Hypsolebias coamazonicus | reverse complement strand
GGAATATTTATATGCATTCATTCATTCAACCTTTATTTATACAGGTTAATCCCATTGAGCCTTGAGGACTCATTTACAAGAGAGACCTGATTTTCTCTAAAATGTTTGGAATAGGCTTCGTACAAAGATGTTACTTGGATGGGTGTGTGTGTACATGTGCTCTACTGCTCTGCTTGGTTAAACAGTGCAGTCAAGTAATTTTTGTTATTTAGACTTTTGAATTGTGGTCATTGTGGCTTTTAGCTTATGACATAGGATATGACAAAATTAAAGTAAAAATTTGATGAATATCCGATTGAGTAAAAAGGGACAGGTGACTCAGTACACCAGTCAGACAATTGTACACGAGATCCTGCTTTTTTCCCCTCAATGCTTTGTTGTTAAATTCATATTGCCACATTGATTATTTCAAAATAACCATTTTAGATAAGTCAAATGACCAAACATGTTTATCCTCTGAAAATGCAAAGTAAATAAATAGCAAAACAAGCAGGTTATGGTCTATTTTTTTTCTCTCTCCTGCAAATGCGTATACAGTCTCAATAAACTTGTTTTACGAGGAAAACTTTTGATTTTGTAGACTTTCAAAAACCCTTTCCCACCTCTCATTTTGAACATGGGTTCATGTTGTTTTTGTGGTCATGTTAGTTTTATTTCTAAACTAATAATCAGTAAATCATCACCACAAAGAGGTGTTCAAAAAGACTAAAAGCAAATAAATTTAAGGCCGCCAATAAACAAACAACAACAAACAGAACTGTATCAGTTTTAAAAGTTTTATTATTAGTTTGCAACATGCTCAAGACAGCAAATGATGCAGCAAAGACACTTAGTGGTACTGTCTGCCCAGGGCGGAGACAACAACAGCCAGGAACTTCTGCCAGGCCTCCTGAGCTCCAGCGGTGAAGACGCTGGGGCCAAACTTGGCGGCCACGCACACAGTGATGCATTCAGCAAGAGCCTAAAATAAGAAGAACGTGACGATGAAGGTTTTAAATGGGAGTTTAAAACACTAACATGCATCCTCATCATCCAGAAATGATGAAACCTACCCTGAAGTTGTCAGGATCCACATGGAGCTTCTCGGAGTGCATCACGCTCAGCTTGGCATAGGAGTTCTTGATGTTGTCCAGGTTCTTCACGGCGGTTTCCAGTCCACCCATCACAATTTTTCCATGAGCGGCCACTTTGGGGTTGCTGGAAATGGCAGCGTAGGTGGAGAGGTTTCCGAATGAGCCAAAGTGTCTCTGTGTCCAGGGGTACACAACCAAAAGCCTGATGCGGGAGAAAAAAAATACAACACTTCAATTATTTTCTCAAAAGGGCATGGTGAGCATGTGCAGGAAAAGGTGTTTAAGAGAAAAGTAAATGCACGAGTTAAAATCTGGTCACCTGGAAAGGGCCTGGGGTCCGATCTCACCCACATCAATCTTTCCCCACAGGCTGGTGATGGCGCTGCGCTCAGCATCTGTCCACTCGACCATGGTGACGGTGTTAGGGTTGGTTTTTATTCTACAGAGAAGATTTTCAAGAGTCTCTGATGGCACACTTTATAGAAGGCTAATCTGGGAGCTTTTTATTAATTTCACAACGCCACTCCTCTCTGCCCAGGAGGCGTCTGATTGGAGGAGAGTCAGTGCAATGTTGGGTTATACCCAGAATGATTATCATTACCGTCTGGAAAAGGCTGATAAGAAAATAATTAATAAATATATAGCTTTATAGCCTTTATATATCAAGGTTGAAAAACCTATGTGATCTCAATGGATCAAAAGTTCAGAAATATAAATTAGGACGTTTGCTTTATATATTGCAGAACGACATGAGCCCAGTTTTTATATTCACCATTTTACCTTTTTTCTAAATCATATTAAATGCAAAAATTATTACTAGAATATTTTCAAGAGCTACATATGATATTGAAATGTATAATTTCTCAGAGCTCGTTGATGAAACCCAATGGATTACAAAATGTTCACCCTATAAAATGTTTTATTAAAGCTAATAAACTCTTCAACGCATATTCACAGTCTACAGTTCAGTTCTTAGACACGTTCTGTTCTGGCATTTGACTATTGATCAACTAACAATATATTATTTTATATATAAAAAATAACATATCTTTATTCTATGTAAAACTGACATGTGCCACAGTTTGGGTGTAGCTGTGTTCATGTTAAAAATGGGACATTTAGCCAAGGATGTGTTGTAGATTTGATATGTAGCACCAGATGTAGTTAGATCTGAATGTTTTTTTTGTTTTTTTGTCAGCATAAAATTGTTTACACCTAAACTTTCAAATTCAGATGGGATTACTGGCATATTCATTACGACAACAAAGAATATGCCAATTGCGGAATTGAAAAAATTGGTGAAAGACAGGAAGGCATGGAGTACGAAGATTCATAAAATGACCGAAAGCCGGATACGACTGATCGGATAATCATCATCACAGTTGGGGTTGGCTCGGGTTCCCAGAGTTCTCCCTTTGCTATTCTGCTGTAAACTGTATAAATAAAGACTGAATGGGGGAAAAAAACTTAAGCTGCTGAAGGACAAACTCACCACATTTCCTCACTCTGCTGCTGTCTTTAATGTATGACGTGTGTTTTTTGTGTTTGTAAATATATTTTTCCTCCCACAGACCAAAAACGTGCACGTTAGGCTGATTGGTAACTCTAAATTGTCCCTAGGTGTGAGTGAGAGAGTGAATGGTTGTCTCGTTTGTCTCTATGTGTCCCTGTGATGGACTGGAGACCTGTCTAGGTGTCCCTCGCCTCTCGCACAGTGACTGCTGGGTACGGGTACCAGTGACCTTCATGACCCAAAAAGGAAGAAATGGATAAAAGATGATGGATGGATGAACTTGTTTTTCTTCCCACACCTGGAACAGTCTGTCCATGTCTCGTTCCTGTCGTCTCTAACTCTAGCTCGTCGAGGCAGCTGGCTGCCCATGAGCCTGGTTCTGCTGGAGGTTTCTTCCTGTTGAAAAGGGAGTTGTTGCTTTCCACCGTCACCACAGCGTTGCTCAGAATGGGAGACTGTGACGAAGTCAAGATTTAACACAATCTGCTGGCTTATTTGATCTTTTCTTCCCTCAACATTTTACTAATTGACATTTAATAATTTATGTAAATATATTTGCACACTCCAGACTGATGTGTAGAATCATGAACTCACGTAAATAGAGCTGTTATCCACAAACAGAATTAAAAAAACATGAAATAGCGGTGAACGTTCCCACTACAATAACTCTAAGAGTACCGGTACATTGACGACTCATCCAGGAGGTCACAATGGAACTCAGAAGATTATCTAAAGCCCTGCAGCCCTCGCTTGCATCAGTTGAGGTTAAGAGTTCATGATTCCGCAGTAAGAAAGAGGCAAAATGGCCTCCATGGAAGAGGAGAACATACACAACTGTCTCACATTCACCAGAAAACCTCTTGATGGTTCCCAAGACTTTTAGGAAAATATTCTGTGGACTGGCTTTTTGGAAGGTGTGTGTTCTGTTACACTTTGCGTGAAACTAGCTGCCGTTCATAAAAAGAGCATCACACTGACAGTAAAACATGGTGGAGGTACTGTGATGACCAGGGGTTGCTTGGCTGCTTCAAGCCTGGAGAGAACCATCAGTTCTGCTCTCTATACAGTATACAGTACTGAAAGAAAAGGTCATCAGTTCATGACCTTCAGGGAATCCAGGGGGCAGTTACTTATTTTTTGTTTTCAAACCACCATGTGAAAACTGCATGTTTGTATTTACTTGTGCCATCTTTGTCTTATATTATCATTTGATGATATAAAACATGTATGTCAAACAACAAGAGAAGAAATTTATAAAGAAATCTATTTTCTGACTTACAGAAAATGCATGAACTAATGTTGAAAAGGGTTTAAGAGTATCAGCACTAAATATTGGTGGCAACTCCTATTTTTCCTACTTTTTTCGGAATACGGTGAATACATTGAATTTCTTGCTATCAGTTAATGCTTGTTATTAAAACAAATCTATATTTCCTTCAGACTCTTAAATGCAGAGCTGGAAGCCAAAACAGCAGAACTAGTAAGACAAGCGGAGCAACTCATGGTACGTAATCGACATATCAGCGCACACAGGTCTGTCAGTAGAGTCGATGGGAACGTTGAGGTGAACGTTAAGGCACAAACCGAAAGCTGAAACTGATTCTTTGGGCTTTCAGAGAGAACAAAGTGAAGTTCTGTTGACGCCGTTGTCCAAAGTTCAGCTCTCAGACAGTGAAGATGAAAACATGTCCAGGTGATAAGTATAGACTATGAAACTCTGAGCTTGTGAAGGCGAAATCCTTCAAGTCAGTGACTTTTTTACGATTCACTTCTTTGTTGTAAAAACTTAAGTTCACAACATTTTCAGATTTTTGTTGTTAATGAAAGCAACAAAACAAAATGTGTCTTAACTCTATAGTTTTGTGTCCAACTGTTCCGCTACAGAAAAAAAAAGTCTCAACAGAGTGCTGTGCGGGATCCCAGAGTTAAGGTTTGTATTCAGTGTCTGCATTTTTGCTTGTTTCAATTTTTATTAATCAGCATTTGTTCCTGATCTTGAGCTGCATTTAGTAAAATATTAAAAATGTATTTTTTATGGCCTTTATTTTGTTGTTGTAGATGGTGACCAAACAGAAGGTTTCCTCAACAGCACAACGTATGTCTGGTGGAAAACAAACAAGGATTCCTCACAAGAAAACTGAGTGAGTTTATTTATTTATATCCAAATCTATTTTATTAAAGTTTATTAAGATTCTGTAAAAAAAAAAAAAAAAAAAACCTAAAACTTCTCATTTTGTTTGCTTCATTACAGAAACTCCAAGAAGTCCTGTTCCAGTGATGTCACAGTTTCTGAGGTCGAGGCGGAGCTTTTCCTGGCGAAGACGATTCAGAGCATGGAGGACATGAATGAGGCTGTTGTCCAGGACAACGTTGTTGGGGACGTGTCCACAGCAGAAGACAATATTAGATCAGGTAATGCTTGCACGGCTTTAAAGAAAACATAAACCTAACATTTAATAATTTAAAATAATCTATTCGTACTAGGTGTGGCAGATTGAGGAAATATATTTTCTTGGGATTTTGTGCTTTTCTTCACAGGTGTTTCTGATGCTCAGCTGCGAGTTCTCAACGCAAAGCTTCGAATTCTGCAAGAAGAACTTGATCAAGTTTCATCTGAATATTACAAGAGGGTATTGTAAAATTCTTAATAAGATAGATAAATACTTTATTGAGCCTGAAGGAAATTATGTGGTGGTCTGTAGTTCCCTTTCATGCAAAAAATAAGATAAAGACTCAAAAGTCATTTAAAGTGGTAGAGGTTGTCCACTCTGAATGTTTCTGTGGTCGATATCAAAAGTTTATGAAAACTGATGAGCAATATACAGCACCATCTATTTTTGACTAATATTTATTTTTAATTTTGGGCCACGGTAGCTCAGAGGTCTTGTAATTTTCAGGCTTCAGGTTCCAACCCAAGGTTGTCAGAAATATTATCTGGCGTAAATTAATCAAAAAATCTTTTGCGTGAGTCGCTCGCTGTGGTGAGCCCTGCAGAAGGAAGCAGCCGAATGAAACAAAAACAACACGTATTCTCATAATCGCTTAAAGAATTTTATTTATTTATTTACAAATTTAAAAGAACTGGGACAGTTAAAATAAGACACTGAAGCACATTCCTGCTTAATTGATTCCTTTAAAAAGCAGCTTAAGCCACGTTTATTCAGACAAGCTTTTAGTTAATGTTTTATTTCCTGTTTTTATCAGCTGTTCTTACTGTTTTTATTAATCAGCTGTTATTGTTTTTTTTTTTTTATTTTAAGCCCATATTTTGTATTTTTGTAAAGCACTTAGTGATTGTATCTATGAAAAGTGCTAGATAAATAAAGTTTACTTACAATCTAACTGTGAGCTGCAGTGAGCTGGATGTTCATGCTGCATCTTCATTTTACAACTTAATTGATTAAATGCGCAGACGTGACCGGTTGTTGATGTTTTTTAAGTGAATGATATTAGTTGATTAAATTTTGGTCTGTCTATTATCTAATCTGACTAAAGTTAATAACATTTTTAAAACTAACTCTGAGACCTACAAAGCACCAAGTTTTAAATCAGCGACTGAATTACTGTCTTATAATTATGTTTTTAATCACATTAAAGTTAAATACAGTGGAGACTTATGTTTTTTTTTTTTTTTTTTTCAGGATGATGAAAACGTAAAGCTTAGTGGAAAAATAAAGGAGCTGGAAGAGGATCGAGCCCGACTGCAGAGGACCACAAACGTCCAGCAAACGCAGATAGAGAAGCACAAAGCTTTAGCTGAGGACTCAGCTAAAAAATGTGAAGGCCTTCAGCTGAAGGTTTCTGCTTTACAAAAGGTTTGTGTCAGCGACCAGTGAGGTGGGACCAGGTTTAAATAAAACCAAGACTGACCAACGATAGTTCCTGATTAAACTCCTGACGACAGCCGTCATCTTCTTCTAAGCTCATCCACTCTGATTTTCCTTCTTTCTGTGCAGGAAATTGAAAACATGAATAGATCCCAAAAACAGGCAGCAGCTGTCCACAGCACCGCGGAGGTCCGCCTGAACAGAGCTCTGGAGGAAGTGGAGCGGTTGAAGTCCCAACTGGACAACACGAAACAGATGAACAAGGTAGGAAGACCGAGCAGATGTTTGCTGTCTTCAGATGTGTCACAAACTTTAATTAATAGACCAAAACTGAGTCATCAAAATGTGTTTGTAATATTCTGTTTATAATCAGAATTTTTTTAATATTTCATCTAAACAGTCCTCAGTAAAGACTGGAGACCAGTTTTTATTAAGATTTGAATTAATGGGACACACTTGTTTTAGAAAATGCTATTTTACAAAAATATAATTAAAAAAAATTGTATTTACTTGCTAAACTTTCAGATTTCGTAAAACATGCCTCCCAAAAAAACCCACTACATTGTTATAATAAACAGCTTTATTTGATTCCAGGTCAAAAGGGAACTGACACTTTTAATAAAAACAAGATTCTGCTCAACTTTCTTCTGTTTTTATTCATAACTTCTGTTAACAAAGGACAAAATAAGTGAAGAGCTCCAAAGTAAAGAAAATCTACTCGCTGAGAACAAAATGCTGAAGAAACAAAACGTGGAGCTCCTCATGGGTTTCAAGAAACAACTCAAGTTGATCGACATTCTCAAAAGACAAAAGGTAAGCGCCTTCGTTTGCCTCTGATGATTCTTGTTGTGCTTTTAAACTAAAACCAGAGCTTTTTGTGCACAGATGCACTTTGAAGCTGCCAAGCTGCTGTCCTTCACAGAAGAAGAGTTCATGAAGGCTCTTGACTGGGGAGCGTCGTGAACACAGACTCGTGCACCTTCTCTTTGCCTCTTGTTCTGCAGAAACATAACTTCATAAAGCCAGACAGCTTCTCTCTGAAGATAATTCTGTGTTTTGTCTCTTTTGTAGGAATCCAATTGTTTAAATGAGCACAATGTGAAAATTAAAAACGTGTTTTAGAATTTTTTTTTCCTGTTATTTATGACAAAGAACCCACTTGCTGTATTAAAAATTCAGTGTAGATGACCTTAACCTTAAACTGCCCTCTGGTGGCGGACTGGAGGAGAAACTAATCATCATCTTCATCTGAGGAGACGTCAGCCCGGCGTGGCTGAAAATGTTTTCTGAAATCATCATCAAAATGTTGCAGGTCACCTTCACGAAGCAAGCCCTGGAAGACATTTATTCATTTATTTTTGTATGTATTTTTAAATTTATTCATTTTAAAATACAATACAAAACAGTCCCATAAGTGATAATACAAAATATAAAATGAAAGGAAGCATAGAGAAGAAAAAATCTTATTATATCTGCCCCTTTTTCAAACAGTCAGTTCAAACAATAATAATCTCCAGTAACAGAACAAAATGAATAACTCTTTCTTTCTACACATTACGCTACTTCATATATATTTTTTAACAATTCAGTTTTGATCATTTTCTTAAATGTAAACATTGACTTGGCCTTTTTAACTTCATTCTCCAAACCATTCCATAATCTAATTCCCTGGATTGAGGTGAACCATCTCTTCAAACTAGTTCTGTATTTTGGTTTTTACAAATATTTCTGTCCCCTTTAAGATTATAACAACTTTGTCTTTTAACAAAATGCATTTGGATATTTAAAGGTAATGTGTTATTCTGAGCCCTATACATAACTGATAAAATATTATAATCTACCAAATCGTGGAACTTCAATAACTTCAGTTGATAAAATAATGTGCTTGATGGGTGACAGTGATGCTTGCATGCAGCCATGTTTCACTGATCTGTTCATGATGTGAAGACGTGCACGACGCTCGGGGTTCATGCCGAGTCACGTACCTTTGGAAAGTATCCGAAGAGTTTTGTTGCATGACTCTTCAGAAGTTTCTGCCTCTCTTCTTCAATTATCTGTCGACGCAGCGCCTCGCTCTGCTGCTGAGTCTCTCTTTCTTTTGCTTCCAGGTCCTTGAAGAGGGACAGATTTTTTTTAAATAAATATTTACTAAAACTGACACAACCATCAAAGATTCATCTAGGTCAGGGGTCTGCAACCTTTACGATCAAAAGAGCCATTTTTGCATCTTTGTTCACTAAACTAAACGTGTCCAGAGCCCAACTGTGGTTCAGTTGGTGGCCCGTGGGCCGCTTTAGGTTTGCTGGAGGGGGTTTTGTGGCCAGTAGGGGCTACACATTTTAAAGCTAAAAATAGCTTAATGATATTTAACATTCAGTGATACTTTTACAATTTAAAACAAATGAAAAAACAGATTCTTGTAAAAAAGGAGAAAAAAATACAGTACATGAATTGTATTTTTTAGCAATCATTAAAAATACATAAATAAAAAAAACTATGAACTAAGCAAATGTGTTTTTGTTTTATTTATTGTGGATAAAATAAAGTTAAAGTGTTTATATATTAGAAAGTACTTCTTGTATTCTGGTATTCACATATTTGCAAAAGAAATGACCAAAGGGAAAAAAATGAAATCTGAAAACTGCTGATGTAGCTTGTTGGTTTTGGTCAAAGCTTGAAGGAGCTGCAGGTTGCAGACTCCTGCCTGATCTGGGTAGAAAGGAAGTTTAGTTTTTACCCTCTGAGCCTCGCGCTGCCGTCTTCTGTCCTCCATCAGTTTCTCCACCTCACGTCTGTGTTCCAGCTGCTTCATTCGACGTCTTTGGGCGTTCATCTGCTCAATCCGATCATCCTCTGCAAACTTGTCCATCATCTTTTGCCTGAAGGCCTCCTCTTCCTCCCTCTCCTCCTGCCTCCTCATCTCTTTAAAAGCCATTTGCTCCTGGAAGGTCTGCTGCAGCATCAGTCTTTGTCGGATTTGCTTTTCCATCTCTTCCTGTCAGATTACATCAAAAACAAACACAAACGTGATTTACAAAGAAAATTTGAGCCTCACGTCGTGCAGACATTTGCATGAGTTTTATTTTACAAGCTGCTGAACTGCAGTGGTTCAGGGAGACAAAACCAGTTTATCACGAAAGTTTCCAACCTGTTGCACAAAAGAATTACATCCATTAATGTGTCAAAATAATCAAAGTGCATCCTGAGGTGTTTACACTGTTAATTAGATCAAACGTCTGAGTTGAGGCAAAAATCAAAATGGTCCAGATTTTTGCTTTTGACTGTGTGATGGTTTGTTTTAAAATGTTTTGATTCAGTGACAACAGTAAAATATGCAGATTTTTTTTTACATTATTTCCAATGTTGATAAACTATGAAAACTATACATGTAAAAACATGAATTTACTTACATTGTGTTATTATTCTGGATCAGAATGCAGTCTTTACTAAAAAGGTAAATGAAACCACCTGCCTGAAGACCACCAGCATCATCCCAGTTCCTAAGAGCTCTACAGTGACTGGTCTGAATGACTATCGGCCAGTAGCCCTCACCCTGATAGTCGCTAAATGTTTTGAAAGACTGGTCATGACCCACATCAAAGCTACAATCAACCAGGACCCACACCAGTATACCACAAGAACCAATCAACAGAGGACACCATCTCCTCTGTGGTCCACACTGCTCTCACCCACCTGGATTAGAAGACTCTCCTACGTCCGTCTGCTCTTTGTGGACTTCACGTCTGCCTTCAACACCATGATTTTCCAGACCCTGATGGACAAACTATTCACACTAGGTCTAAACCTCTCGTTATGCAACTGGGTCCTGGACTTCTTAACCAACAGACCACAGTCAGTGAGGATCAACAACTTCTTCTCCATCATAACCCTCAGCACTGGCTCTCCTCAGGGCTGTGTGTTGAGCCCTCTCCTGTTCACGCTGCTCACGTATGACTGCACCTCCACCTAAAACATCCAGGCTGTCACATTGTAAAGTTTACAGATGATACAGTGGTGGTTGGATGCATCACAAACAATGATGAGTCCAGCTACAGGCAGGAGGTGGAACACCTGGAGAGCTGGTGCAGGA
>JAVCKU010000042.1:9900121-9912980 GCA_032273985.1 Hypsolebias coamazonicus | reverse complement strand
TTTAGCATTTAGGGCTGTAGTTGAGATATTTGAGCTTTTGAGATGTTAATCAGCTGCTCCTGCTTGTAAAAAATAAAATAAAAAAAAACTTGTTGCCATGGTTACACATCATAATAAATGCCCCAAAGCAAAAAGGTTTCAGTAAAAATCCTTCCAGCTGCACAGCATCTGATACCAGAGGAAACAATCATCTGATAAAGTTATGAGGAATTAAAGTTTTTTAAAGTAATAACTCAGAATGAAAGTAACAGAGCCACTCCAACATGCAGCGCCCCAGAGCGGCACGGTTCCAGAAAGAATTTAAATTTCTGGAGTGCATCTCAAGACCCTAACTTGGTGTTTAATGACCCAAAATGGGATCCCTGATGACACCTCATGGACCAGTGGCTTGCCTAATAGGAATCCTTTAAGTATCTTTTAATTCTGTGGCTTTATAAACACAAACGCTGTGACTTTTGAAACTGTTCAGATGGACAGAAACAATAAAACGGTGGTTGAAGCAGCTATTTGGCTGTGCAGTGTTTGTTTTCTTCAACCAGCAATAGTTTGTTCAAAAGTCCGTTATTTTGTGTGTCTGAAGCTGAAAAGTAAAGAATAAACAAACAAAAAAACAAAGTTGAACAACAGCTTAGACCAGGGGTACGGGGTCAGAACCCCACCATGTGTTGTGAAACACCAAATGGAGGAACTGTGATGATCGCTCAAGTCAAATGAACGTTAAAAATGATCACCAGTGGAATATTTAGCCCTAACGTGACAAAAAAGATTAAAAACTAAAGTCGTTATAGAATGAGAAACCATTTAATTATTATTAAAGCTCTTTGTTAAAGGGTTAATTAGTGATGTTTACATAATTAACAGTTACAGAAACCAGTCTGCCGCTTTGATTTAATGGGCCCAAACCTGAAAGGTTTGGTAACGATGATGCATCAAATTTTAAAAGCACAAGATGCTATATGGAAACTAAAAAATGTACAAGATCTTCAAATAAAACCTTGAGAAAAGTGAAGACAAATGAAAATACATTTTATTAAACCATTTTATTCTGTATGTCATTTTCTGATTGTACCTTTATTCTGTTCACATTATTCTTGTTCTTGATGGAAAATAAATGAAGGAAATAGTTCCACTCGCATTTAAAGCCAATAAACACAACTAGATGTTGAGCTTCAAGTGAAAGGCTGAAGCCTGTTTAACAGACGGGGACAGCTGCTTCCACAGTTTAGGGTCTGCAGCTGCAAAGATGGCTCAGTTAGCAGAGTTGTTGCCTTATGGCAAGAAGGTTGCAGGGTTGAATCCTGTCTGGGGACCTTTTATAGGTTTTCTCCAGGCACTCTGCTTTCCTCCCACAGACCAAAAACTTGCATGTTAGGCTGATTGGTAACTCTAACATTGTCCTAGGTGAGGGAGACAGTGAATGGTTGTTTGCCTCTGTGTGTGTCCCTGTGATGGACTCTAGACATGTTTCCCTGTGATGGACTGGAGTGTAACTGCACTGGCCTCAAAAATCCATGCTTGATAACCAGTTTCTCTATTCCATACTAGAACCACGGAACACTGTGAAAATTATATAAAAAAAAAATACAGTACATCTTTCAGCATAAACTTCTGTAAACAACATATAATACTAACCTTTTTCTTTCGCTCACAACTTAACATTGTAACTTTACAGTTATTAACATTACTGTGGTCCATAGAGCCTCTGCACTGTTCTGTCTGTCTTATTTCACTTTCAGTCCCACTTTCGGTTCGTTGTTATGTGTTTCAAATAAATTATTTGAACTTAATAAACCCACACAAATTCTAAGAAACATGTTGCAAACATTTGACGTACCTGAGTCCAGAATATTGCTCAAATAAGTAAATATATTTGGACCACGAAAAACAGCTGCTCGCTATGACAATAACAAACAAACAGCAGTTAAGCGCATGTTATATGGAGACCTGTCTAGGGTGTCCCAGCAATGGACTGGAGACCTGTCCAAGGTGTCCCAGCGATGGACTGGAGACCTGTTTCCCCTGTGATGGACTGAAAGCCTGTCAAGGGTGTCCCTGTGATGGACTGGAGACCTGTCCAGGGTGTCCCTGCATCTCACTGAGGCTCACTCATTTACAAGAGAGACCTAGTTGTAACAAAGAGTGATGACAGTGTAGACAACAAAGACAATCACAAAAAGGATGTGTACATATTGAGAATAACAAGTGAAAATAAAATGGTATTAAAAAAGTAACAAAAAACCAATTAGATTGTAAGGTGATAGAAAAAAAAAAAACAAGAACATGTCTGCATTGGTTTTTCCCAGGTGCAGATGTTGCAGATGTTTGAAGCCACTTAGGTCAAGGTCGTCAGCCTCAAATGTTTTTGCAAGATAAACACAAATACAGTATACACAAACGACAAATACCACTTGATTAGATAATTAAGAACTGGAAGTAGGCATGAACTTTTCTAAACCACAATGCATTGCAAGCACACTGACTTTGAGCATGCGCAGTAGAAATAAACAATGGCGGCCCGCCAGGGATTCGCCTGCGAAGGATGGCAACCTGTTAGCAGCAAATCCCTTCAAATTCACAAATAAAATAAAACTTCAGGGGCTTTGTTACAAAACGTTGTCACTAGTTTCTTCTGCAAGACGTTTTAATGTTCACAGTCTGGGACGACGGTTTCAAAACGCCACAGAACTTTGAAAGGCTAAACCGTGCAGCGTCATTCATCTCCCTTTTCCTCATCTTTTCACGGATCTTTTCAGGAGTAAAAATCCCTCACGGTGTGTTAGCTCCATTATGAAGCTGTCGCGCGCACACACACATACAGTACTGTATATGTCTACGGTCGCGCGCATCACACTCAGGACGAGCCGACTCCCGCAGCATCTCCCGCTGCGCGGCGGAGGGATACAGTAACCGCGCTCATCGTCGTGCTGAGGCTTTCGCAAAGCAAAAAATGTCTGCCTAAGGGAAAGTCGTCACCGACACACACAGAGGATATTCTCCCACTTATTGGCGCTTAAACTCAAATTTCGCCTTTTTGAGGGGGTGCTGACAGAAAAGCGACCTTTCACCAGATCACCCTAGTCGGGATTTTAATCGGAAAGCAGGTAAAATTTCAGGGGGGGTGGCGGTGGGAGTTTGCCAGAAGCTTTCGGACCCGTGAAAGAAGTTGCGAGTTGAGAGAGACCATCGTTGCGTTTTGTTTTCTGGAGCTGGAGTCTGAGATTGCCACTTCCAGTACGCGTTCATCCGTTTGTGCCGGTGTGCATTTACGTTTTAGGTCAGTGAAGCGACACTCGTCTCTGTCCACAAAGGCAGCAGGACGAGTCGCAGCTATTTTCAACCGTAAGAACGAGCTAGCGCTAGCCGGCTAGCTCCGGCTAGCAGCAAACCATCGTCGTGGTCGAAACACGAGCTCCATAAACCCCTGACACGGACACGGTCGCGTGCAGGCTAACCCGCGACTCCGACACACGTGTGAGTTTCAGCGTGGGCTGTTGTTACAGAGTTACATCGTTTCTGCTTTGACGCGATGCCCGCAGCTCCACAGACATCCATTCACAACCAGCGCTCTGATTTCTCCCTTAAAAAAATAAAAAAAGACAAGTCAGTCGAGCTAGATGCACACATCCTCTGATTCAGTACAAACCTAAAACAAATACGCTGTCAGTGTCTTCACGAGTGAACTTCAGTTCCACGGTGATGGTTTTTATTCTGCATCCACAGCGCATCGCTCCGTGGATCTCCTCAGGAAGTAGTCCCCGCTGTTGGATGAAAGCGGCTCCAGATGTGAGCTGATGTGTGTGTGTTTCTGTCCAGGTTTCTAGATCGCCACGATGAACCCTCAGCAGCGGATTGCCGCTCTCGGAACAGACAAGGAATTAAGTGACTTGCTGGATTTTAGTGCGGTAGGACTCCCCGTTGTTTTCAGCTAAGATTAAAAACAGTGTTTGGACCAGACAGGCTGCAGCATCATGACATTATTAGAGGTTTGGACTGATGTGCTTTTACAAATAGGACTGTGAACTGCAAGTTAAACTTTTAATGTCTTTTTTTTGTTACATACCACCAACAAGCTGATTTTATAGTTTGAAATACACTTAAAATTATTTAACAATGTTATTGATGCTGAACATTTTAAATGAAAGCTGACCTGCTGCGTATTTTTCACAGCTCTGCTTTGATTATTGTACATCGCTACCTGTTTGGAGCAGCTCGTTCCCAAATACAAGGCTTACCTAAAATGTTCCCACAGTTTTTTTTTTTTTTTTTGGGGGTCTGCAGTCACATCAGCGATGTTGTCATCAGATTTTAATCTTAGTGCCATCAGTCCACTTGTAAGATTAACTGTTGATGGCGCTAATTCCTCCATCGGCTGAAGAAGGGGTGGAACGAGATCAAACCGCACAGGCTGTAAAATTGTTAACTTCGTTCGTATTTCTAATTCAGACAAATTAAAACGTATCATGCCATAATGACTCTTAAGAATTTGTTAGTTATCTACGAGTTTTGAAAATCAAAGTCTGCAAATTTGAAGCGAATTATCTCAGTGATTGCTTTTAAACGGGGTCGTTTTCTAATTTTAGTTGCATGTTTGTGCTTTTACTTTCAGATGTTCTCTCCACCTGTAAGTGGAGGGAAAAATAGGCCCACCACACTTGGAAGCAGTCAGTTCAGTGCATCAGGTAGGACGTGTTCCCTTAAACCCATTTATAAACCCCCCTGCTGTGTGGTTTCTGTTTATCCCTGCTTATGTGTCTTTAAAGCGTGCCGTGCACACACAAAAATCACTTGTTGGATCTTGTCTGCCTTTGTTTGGATTGCATCTGGGCTCGTTTTACAAATGGGAGGAAAAGTGTCATAGCTTTCAATCTCGAACGTAATTCCTCCTCTTCCTCTGCGTGATGGCCGCTCGCGCTCCTCACATCTGGTGCTCGAAATCTGAGCCGTCCGTCTGGAACTGGAAGAGCGGCGCTGCAGCAAAGAGGTTGAACAAAAGCACAGTTTAGACCACAGACGTGCAAATGTTTTATCGATCCGTTTACCGTTACGGTGCTGTGAATGCTAATCATGTTGTGCATTACTGTCAGACGAATAAATAATGCATAAATCGGCCCTGTTTAGGCAGTAACGATCAGGTGCTGTCAGGTGCAGGAACCATTCACAGGAACCATTCAGACTGAGGATTTTTGTGATGTGTGTTGAAAAAAAAACCTGTCATTTCATCTGAGCGCTGAAGCTGCGTTTGGACTAGTTTAATGAAGTAGTAAAATATCTTGCTGCGCTATTCTGAACATTTCTTCTTGACTGTGAGGAATGCAAAGACTTATAACTGCTTTGTTGAAAGGTTCTCACACACGTTTGCCTTCCCTGCTCTTTCTTGCACAACGTGTTTGGGAATGATTTGGTTGCAGTAAGAAGAGTTCAGGTTCTTTGCTTCTGGATGGCTTCCTCTAGAAATAAACGGTACACGACATTAATCTGAAGCTCGTCTATTGTCTGATGTGCCACTACAGAAAGTCAACAATCAGGCATTCTGTTTTCTGAAAGCGTGTCTTGTGTGCGTCCACAAAGCCTCATTGTCGTGGGTTATCTGTGAAACGAAAGCCACACATGGCGTGGAAGTGACAAAGAAAGCAGAACAGAGCTGTCACACATGAACTGTGGAGCGGCGAGGATGACTTCTATCATACCTAATCATTCAAGTGAGAAGGATGTTTGTGCGTTTGTGTAAGACTTAACGACAAAGAAGCTGGGCTGTCAAGAACCGTCTTCATGTTCAAGTCGCCACTGAAATCTTTATTTAATTTGGCTGTAATTGCATTATGTGTGTTTAAAAAAATGCTGATGAAATATTGGGTCTCCCTTTTTATAAAACACATCTGTGTCCAAAATATACGTTTTTAATAAAACTTTTATTTACTTAACTGCTTTAGATTACACATATGTAACTTAAGAAACTGTCATCACACACTACTTTATGTATGTATTATCATTTGAAGTTTTCTTTAGCCAGGTTGTGTTTTTAATCTGCTGCTGGTCCACCATAGCTTTTTAGACTTCACCTCATCTAATTACTTCTGAAACGAAGAGTGTAAATTTTACAGATTATAAACCATTTTCGCAGGTAAAATGAAAATATTAGTGAATTGCAACAAAACCCAAATTTGTAGTTTATTTTAAGTTAATTTAAACTTTTATGTATCAGATAAAAGAACAGTTTTGAGTGTCTTTCTCCACCTTCATCGAACTGGAAACATTTCCAAATGCATGTTTTGTTCTGCGTCCGTACATTTTAAACGGGAGTCAGATGTGGGCTGCAGGCAGACGGGTCATGCAGACGCACCGTGTGACACCGAACTGTTTCTGTGCAGACCGTCACAGATGGAAGATGGAAGCATTTGTCTCTAAAATTCAGAAACTAATTTGCCTCTGGTGTCAGTGGTGCCCCTAAATCAAGCTACTCATTTCAGATAGGGCTCTTACTTCTTTGAAACCAGCCTGGATCTTTACTGGCTGGATGTCGGCCTCTTTGGGACAGAATCTGATCATTATTTTTTCCGAAAGCAGCTGAAAGTGGATTAATCCGACCATCGTGCCCACTGACTGCCTGTCACCTGAGATGAGCTTGGTCCTGAGAACACAGCAGTTGATAAATGTCCTCCTCCTTCATGTTGTTTGTCCTGGACTCGCCGGCAGACTACCACTACTTTGAGTGACACAAGGAAACTCCCGGTCCCATGTGGCTGTATTGATCGCAGCGATAGAAGGTCTCCTGGATCCATCAGTGGTTTCTGTCCTTGGCCTTCACCGCTCAGATTTTTCATTACTCCTCAAATCTTTTTCACAACGCTTTGTGCTGTTGACATTGGAAGCACAAAAGTTGTTGATATTTTTATTTTATTTTATTTTTTAAAACCACATTTCTTTGGGACAAAGTCCTGAACCACAACTTATTCCTGCTTGGGAAGGCAGAGACATTTGTGGATTTTCTTTTCTGCACCCAAACCTGAACCCCTTACCCGCTGATAATAAAACCTTCTTTAAAATAATTACTGTTTTTCTTATTTCACCGCTTACATATTTGTTGTTCTTTGCACAATTTTTTGGGATAGTTTAAAAACCACAGTAGCTGTCAAAATACACATTTTTTTCTTCGTTTTGTTGCCAACAATTACAGTTCATTTGTTTACATCCGAACATTTATGAGCACACTTCAGACAGTTCGACGAGTGACGAATATTAAGTCTGTAAACTAATCTCCAGATGTTTGCAGTCACTGAAAGCAGAGATGTTAGGTCAAAAGTGAAACATTAAAGTTTTTATCTTTTTGTGAAAAGAAACGGGCACTAAAAGCTGTAAGGATGTCGACAAGAGGAGTCGTTTTGAGGGTTGAAATCGTGTGGAGCACGTTAAAAGCAAAAGTTAGGTCTAAGATCATATTCAAATGATCTGTGCCGAGATATTGTGAGCTTTTAACGGGAGAACTTCAACCACTGAGCTTCACCCATCGACATATTTAGTTGTAAATGGACCAGAAATATTTTCTGTTTCAATCGTTTAATAATTTTCAAATTAAAAACATGGACAAATCACACATTTTGTCTGCTATTATGGCTTTAATTGATTTAACTGGAATAAATTGGTTAATAAAGTCACTGAACATGACTTTCTCTGTACATGAGTTTAGTAAAGACTAAAACGAACAAATTACAGATTTAGGATGCATTGGAAGACTTCCTACAGTTTTTTGAAAAAGGGATTTGTAAATCATGTCAGGACGTTGTGTGCTTAAGACTAAGCACTGTTTGAAACCAGGCTATTTTTATTTTATTTTTTGCATTCTTATCTAGTATTTTAGCTTATTTAGAAATAAACCTCCACACATATTTCCCTCTATAGTGCAGATTCTAATTTGTTGAGGCTAAAATTAGATTGCATCTGCATACATTTTGATTTAAATATTCCACAGCTGAAGAAAATCCCTCCTCCCTTCAGACCACAGTGAGAGCTCATGTCTGTCAGATCTTCAAGGTGGGGGAAGAAGCACCTATATAAGTGATTGGAAACTTAAGGCAAGTGAGTGTGCAGACCTAAGTGTGAAAATTGCAGGGAATGAGGGTTTGGATTATTGCATCTCAGCTGGGCATTGCCAGATAATTGAAGCCGAGTGGGACCTTCAAAAGTGCCGGAGAGAGAGACGGATGGGAGAAAAATAGCCAAAGTGGCTCTGACGGAGGGTTATCATTTCTCCCCTCCAGCTGTGTTGATGATGCAAATCTGATGAGGCCATTGTGAAAAGGATGATTTTCATTCAGTGGTGCATTTGTTGGTGGGACCAGCTGTTGATGTAGGCTTGGTGTCAAGTCACTTGGATCTTCAGCGCTGACCTTAGCTTTCATAATCTCTCTGCTGTCTCATTTTATGTGCAGCTTTGTGCTTTAAACAACAGCTTTTATTGCGAAAGAACAGTCAGGGTTTCTCTGTCCGACTCGGAGAAATAGCAAAGTGAACGTAAATTTGATTTAAACGTTGTGTCGCACGTCGTTAAACACATTTCATTGTGCTTGTGATCCAGGTAGAACCCACACGTGAAGACTGTTTAAAATCTGATCGCAAGTTTTAGTGCTTGCAGTCTGTTTTACAACCTAAACTTGATAAATTAATCTGGTTCTTATTAAAAGGCTGACACACGGCTGCAGTGTTTTAGCTGTGGGCATGCATTCCTATCATCCTTCTTCACAATAGTAGTGAGTTTAAATGTTTATTTTAGAGATTTCTGTGACGTTCTTATAAGCAGAATAAAGTAAAAGTCCTATTGCTGTGATTGCTTGTTATTATAGTATTGTCACTTGCAGTTTGCCTGTTTTCTGTCAAATAAATGAACAGCAAGATTTATTTATTTAAATTATTCAATATGCCTAATGTCTAATAATGAAGCCTCCACATTATTGTTTTTATTTAATTTCAGCAGAGTTTTTAAAATTAAGGAGTTCGTTATTTTTGTGTGTTATTTAAAGTCCATTCTTGTGTTTTTCAGATCATGAACTTCTCATCGTCTATTCCTAAAATACTCAGCCTATTTAAATTAAATTCAACCTAGTCCAGCTGTTTTAGGGAGATGTTTGTTCTGTGACCTGTCGTCGTGATTTCCTGCATTTCTTTTGAAAGTTGATCAGCTTTTCTGTCCCGTTTCCACGTCTGAATTATATCTTGGCTCGTATTTGGAGCCTTTAGTTGCAGCTTCTATCAAAACTAGAGCCGGCACGTATTTTTAGACGAGGTGAGCATCACTTTTGGGATGCTCCAGAAATGTTCATCTGATGTAAACCCCAGCGTTGTGTTGAGTGGACACAAACAGCTCCGTTTTGATGCAGACGGAGATCGGTAATGTTCAGACGTTCAGTGTAACTTTGGATTATTGATCTTGTTATACCTCAAATCAGCTGTTTACACATGGATGCTCTACATCCATGAGAAAGTTTGTCCTTGCCTTTGTACCTTGAAGTAAATTCTTGTACAAAATAGTTTGTGTCACAAATGTATTAATTAGGATGGAATTCCACTTGACAACAGTTTAAATGTCTGACTTTTAAAAACGATGCAAGTTGCTTTCAACAGCGTGTGTGAGAATTTACATTAAGTTGACCTTTGATTTGGGAATTTAAAGGAGATTCAGGGAGGTTGTTGCTGTGTTTGTAACGGGTTAAACCAAATGCTACTTGGGAAGAATCCGCTTTCTGAACATCCCACTTTCTTATTCTTATTTACTGTGTTTAGATACTGAAATACTCAAAGAAAAGCTGGACATTGGGTTGGTTTGTTCTGCAGATTACTAAGACTATCCTTTAAAATGTCTTAGGTTTGATGCACATTTTCAAATCATTAAAATCTGTCAAAATCATATATTTATGCAAATAATTGTCTATTGAAGAGCTTTAACTGAATCAGGGATTTCGAGAGGGTGCAGCTGTTTACTAATGGTCCAGCAGAGACAAGAAAAATACCAGTTTGTTTTTTTGCCAACTTTAGTGCTTATTCTGTTAGTTTACCTGAACATTGCTCATTTTGCTGTGCTCACTATAGACAAGATACCTGCAGGAATATTTAAAATTAGATACAAGAGCATCGTGGCAGATGTGAAAGACTGTTTTCTGCTAAAGTGATGAAAGTGAGTCAAATTTAACAGCAGTTTTTCCATGAAGCCACAGAAGAAGAGGAAATGAATCTAGCGTGTGCAAACAGCAAAGCATCATGTTTGTCAGGATGAAACTGAGCTAAAGCTCTGCTCACTGAGGCATGATTTCTGCTTACAGAAATGTCACTGACTTTCTGGTTAGGTATATAATTAGATCTTCAAAATTCTGATGAAGACGTTTGATTTTCCAGCAACAAGGTTAAAAATGGCTTCACTATTCTAACAAATATCCCCTAAACCTAAAAAAAAAAAAAAATACACTTTTTGATACTTTCAGTATGCTTCTACTTTAATGATGTAATTTTACCTCATTAATGTTCTGTAACACTAAAGTGCTTTACTTTAAGAAAATAATAATTTATGTGACACGTGAAAGTTAGGATGCATTTAAACTCGATATGTTACATTTTGCTGAACTGTACAGCACACGTTATGGTTCATGTTCTTTTAATTTTAATTATATGTTTAGCTGCATAAATTTAGCTTTCCAAAAATGTAAATATATATTTATCTTTCTCGCTGCATGGAAGCGTCTTAGCTCAATTCATAAAACTTCAAAGTTAAAAATACGTAATAATATTGAAAACTTTTGTTTATTGCTCCCAGCGTTCTTTTTTCAAGCGTACACATTTTGTAAATCAGGTTATTTTTTTATTATTTGATGGTGAAAACAAACAAATGGTATTGCATTTTACTGAGAAAGATAGAATTACAAGAGAAATAATCAATAACTTTCCAAACGTAGATGCTTTTCGTGGTTTTGTTGTTTCTACCACACGATATTGTTGTAAAGAGCCAGAAGAACCGAGGCTGCGAGGATCTGTTAATGACTGTAGAACATAAATCAGATTGTAAATCCCACATATTGTACTTTCAATTTCAACACATGCCAGATGGTGTAGCTTGACAGTTTGGTTGGCGTTATTGATTTTTGTGTTTTTCTGCCTGACTTTTGAAAGATGAGATGTAGGTTTTTGTTCATCTGAAACATTAGTTTTATCATGTTTCTGCAGCCTGCATCAAATTATATATTTGTTGTGGTGCATTAGAAATATATGAAGCAACACAGTCATAAAGCCTTTAAAATAAATGATGTTTTGAAACTTTAGAACCGTTGAAGTAATTAAAAAACAACACATTATTTCTTTATGTTAAAAAAAAAACAAGATAGGAAAGTCTCATGTTTATCATGCCAGCTATCAGCCGAAGGATATTGAACTGTGATCAGTATGTACTTCACATGAGATGCTAATCAAAAACATAATCAATCAAAAATAATTACAGAAGAAGCTGGTGTTTTAAATTAAGCTTACAATTGACATCTGTAAAGCAGGTTCCCCAAGTAGCACCAGTGAATTTCAGGGTTTAAATTGTGTTTCAGGACGACACTGATTAATTCAAGTTTGGTGAAGTCTCTAGTCTAAACTGTTGGCGTTTTGCTTATTTATTTATTTAATTTGGTCCATTCAACTACTCATAATCCAAATATGTTTGATTTGCGATATGAAACCAAAGATAGACCGACAGTACGCAATGTATATAAATGTAGCATTATGTTTTTATGGCGCAATTGAATTTTAATTGATGAATATTGCTTATTTTGTCCTTGCATTAGTTGAGGAGTTATAATCCCGTCGTGAGTTAAACGGACACCCTCTCATTCGTTGCTTCTTCAACAGCAACGTTTAGCGGAGACTTCTTTGAATCTGTTCAGAACCGGTGAAACAAACACCTGCACACTGAACTTTGTGAGAAGTGGTGACTGGGTTGTGTGTCTTGTTCTGACAGGTATGGATGAGCGGACCACCCAAGCATCCTGGGCCCCAGGTGGCGAGTCCAGTCCTTCTTATGGGTCCTCGCGGGTAAGATGACCCACAATATAATTCCTCTCAGTGGCCTTTCTGCTCCACAGCACATCATTTAACACTCATTACATCAAAGTGGTAAATTCACAATGTTTCAGTCTCACCTTATCCCAGCACCTGTCACGTTATTTCACCTGTATAGACATTTATCTGTGAAAGAATGGATTGGAAAATGTTTTCAGGGCTGGATGAATTGATTTTTATTTTGATTTTTTTGACATGCTTATCAACTTGTCATGGAGAACCGTAACCAAACTTTGATGTCTCTAGCTACAACATCTATAAATCACGTGTGATGAAATATGATCTTTTAACCTAAAGGCAAATTTCGCCTGGTTGTTTATATTAGCAGATTTATTTTAGCTCTTTGTGACTGATCAGTGTTTTGAGGTTTATAACATTGCTCAGAATCTTTTATCAGATTAATGCAGCCTGTGATAGTGGTGTTTTCAAAGTCATATCACAAATGATTAAATTACAAATTAATATAAAAACATAGTTTCTATTTTTTAAATATCTTTTTGATTAATATAAAAAAATTAAATGCGTCAGTATCCAATAAAAACATGTGCGGAGAAGACATTTAGAGAAATTAAAACACAAAAAATACACGTCATAACTGATTAATATTCATGTTTGTTTGATACATTAACTGAATAATAGTTCACTCTATAAATATTAACCTTCATAATTTCTTGCAGCACTAAATACAGTAGTCCCTCGTTTATTGCGGGGGATCCTTACTCAGAAGCCCCGCGATAAGTGAAAAACCGTGAGGTAGGAATAGTAGTACAAGTACTGT
>JAVCKU010000042.1:9886397-9896507 GCA_032273985.1 Hypsolebias coamazonicus | reverse complement strand
CCCTTAAAGCCCCCCCCCCCCCCCCCCCCACACACACACACACACACTGCATGCCTTCCTAATTTGAAGGATTTGATTTGCTGGTTTCTCAACAAAATTGATCAATTCTTCCCGACAGGAGTCAGGGTAAGGAGGACCCTCTTACCCTCGATGGAAATAAATTGGATTTATGATGACAATTGGATTTTGCTGTTTGACTTGGTGAAATCAGGATTTTCTACAAATTTGTGTGGATAGGTCGAAGCTTGGCAGCACTCAGAATGAATTATGTGGAGCTGCGTCAGCGTTGGAGCAGGCTGATATAAGGACTGTGAACTTTCTGGCAGCACCCATGAATGGTTGGGAATAATCTTGGAGAAAGCTGTGAGCTTGATTTACAGCGTAAGGAATCAATTCGGCTGTTTGGAGTCACCATCAGAGAAATGTACCAGTGAGACTTTTAAAAGGCAGAAACAGCAATTTACAAGTTCTGCCTGACCCAAACGGTGGCCTTGATGGCGGACTTATCCCAAGTCCTCCTGGCATGTTTAGGAAAAACAAAGATGCTTTGTCGGTCTCCTCACCCCTCCTTTTCCCAAGGCCGTGGACATGTGACGGAACCTCAACCGAGCTGATGATAAATAACACCTCGTAACTGGACCATGGCTGAGAGGAGGGGCTCTGGATTATGCTAAGACCTTCCCTTAAAATTCATTGTCTTCACCGGCCAATATGTACATGTATCATGTCTATTTACAGTATGTGCTATACTGTGGTAGTTGTTTTTTTATGCTTCAAATCATGCCATGTCTAGGACATGGTGTGAGAGATATTTTTAATATTGTCTCTCCTCTTGTTTTCTTCTCTTTTCTCATCTAAGCAAAAATATTATTCTGAATAAGAATGAGGGCCGCACTTTTTTTAATAGTAGCAGCTTTGTGCACTACGTCCATCTTTCGGATGACTGTACGTACATGTTCTCGTTGTATCTCAGTGCAGTGATAATAAAGTTTATTCTGATTCTGATTCTGAAATCACTTCTTGGTCTGCTGCCGTCATACATCTCCTCCTACATGTCTCTGTGTGAGTGCAGCTACAGCGTGCGCTCTCAGGACATTGTTACATGCAGTGTTCCCTCAGTGAGGACTGAACTAGGCAAAAGGGCCTTCTCCAATTCCGCTCCTGCTTCCTGGAATATCTTACATAAAGATCTGAAGTTGTCAACTTTGACCTCTCTAAGGGATTTTAAACAAGGGTTATTTATTTCATGGGAAAACCTGTTTATAGTATTTTACATCACTTTACAATGCAGCTGCTTTTTTAAAATTTTATTTCATTTCTTCTATTTACTTTTAATTTTATATGCTTTTTATGTTTGTCTATTGTCATCTATGTTCTTTGTTTAAACGAGGTCTCTCTTGTAAATGAGTCCTCGTGGCTTAATGAGACTAACCTGTAGAAATAAAGGTTGAATGAATGCACATCAAACAATTAAATGCTTTACATGATTTAATAAAAATATTTGACGTTGCACTTTTTGGGGTGCACTTACCTTTTTGATTGGGTAAGCTAGATAATAAGACCACTTACAGTTTGTTTAATGAATCTATTTTGGTTATTTAAAGCAGAATAACCTCATTAAGGTTCAGTAAAAAAAATAAAAAATTGTAAAAGCACAATTGTAGCACATTTCTGCCAAGTTTAGTAGGTTTTGGTTTCTCTGTCCAAAATGCTGATGTGTTTTTTACAACCCACATATTTATTGTTATTCCTTCATCAATATTAATGCAAATGCTTATTCATATAACAGACTCACACACTGTGCAATACGCTGATCCCAGATCATTGTTTTGTGGGTTTAGGCCCACAAACATACTTTGTTTTAAAATTTCCGTCCAGTTACAGTCCCATCGCCACCATCTTGGATGGCAGCAGAAGTCCTCAAGGTTGGCTTCAGCCAGAAAGTCATTTAGTTGAAATCTGATTCATACCCTACAGCAGGGCTGTTTAAATGGCGGCCCAGGGGCCACATCAGACCTGCAGGTGAGCTTAGTCTGGCCCACCAATGGGCTAATTTACAATGAAACTAGATTTTTAAACCGTAAAATGAATGTACGTAATGACCATAACTGCTGGATGTCTGACCCTTTAGCTCTTGGCTTTAGTAACTGTGCCCCCCTGAGCAGTTCAGCTGAATAGCCCCCCTGCCCTACAAAGATACTAGCTGCAGTCCAAGACGTTGGATCCCTCCATATACACAAGAAACTCAGTGGAGAGGCACACACACCTGTAATCATAAGCCCCAAACATTTACGTTTTTGGACAAATATGAAAACAAGGACTTGTTAGCGGTGTCAATTTTTCTAAGACGATTTTATTCCTGAAAGTGCTGATTGGAAACACCTCCTTTGTTTTGCTGTAAAAATTGAAAAAATTTCACTTGCTTTAACATATTATATCTGTTTGTGTGTGTGTGTGTGTGTGTGTTCTCACGGGGCTGTTGTTATTGAGTCGGTTCATGGTGTGATTAACAGTGTGTGCAGCCTGGCAGGAGCACAATAGGGAATTCCTCAACGCAGCACAACACTCCACTACCTTTGAAATTACTCCATCACCATCTACTCAAAAAAAAAAAAAAAGATAGATAATAAGATTAACTTTATTTATTTATTTTTTACTCTATGTTGAATGCAAAGTGTACAGGTTGGTGGAAATAGCTCTATAGAAATGCAAGCCCACTGCTGCTGGGTCCGTCTGGTGGGAGTTAATGTAGTTTGGGAAGATGCATTTGACTGGAGCGCAGAAGGATTTTCACAGGGTTTGGGATTAACACTGTAACAGAGCATCTTTTATTACACGGGACCCCAAGTTTTCCAAAACCATACTGTGACCAATATTTAGGCCTAAGCCCCTGAAGCTGATAAGTGTCATGAAAAGGTGCTGTGAAGCTGCAGGAGAAAAAGGCAATTTTTATAAGCTGCAGGTACCTAGAACTCATGGGATTGCATCTCTGTGTTTCTTCTACTTCCACTGAACAACAACTTGTTTAAATCTGCATAAGAAACAATGCAAATTAGTACAATTTAAATACATTTTCTCAGTAAACTTCCAAATACAGGTTTGGTTTAGAGTTCAGTTCATAGATGAATTTAAAAGGTGAATTGCATGTACTGAACTTCATACTACAAGTACTTTCATGCCGTTGAGCAGCGAGTTACATTTACAAAAACTGTCATATTTGCCTCCATTTCAAAGGTTGTAGCCCTTTTTAAAATAAATGTTTTGCATTAACCAGAAAACACTTGAAAGGACTAAAAAAACATCAGATTGCGGGTTAATATTGTGTGTATGGACTAAAAAGGTAATTATTAAAGTAAATAATATTTTTAAAGATGGTTTGATAAGCAGTGATAGTGATAGTTATAAAATATACAACTAAACAGTGTCAATCGATACAGTGTCAAAATAAAATACAGTACAGTAGTGTACTGATAATTATTTAAACTATAACAGCAGAATTATTTGGAATTATTAAAACTATGTCAGCCACCAGTTTTTGCACATCTTTAGCTGGTGGTATAAATTTTCATTAGATGCATCTGTCAAGCTAGAATAAAACCCACAGTTGAGTATTTAACTTTGACCGTGCTTTCACGTATTAGTGTCACTAAAACAGTAAAATTCAAAGCACACATTGCTGTTTTTTTATATGCAAATCTACCAAAATGATACAGTATATTTTCATGGCAAATTAAGACATTTAAATGTTATTAAAATAGTCCAATTGTTGCCACTAGCAAGTATTAATATGAATCTACTGTGCAGATTTGTTTTTGACATTACTGACTAGTTGCATTCTCCTTTTACTAATTATTGTCTGGCAGTAATTAATGAAGTTTCTCAATATTGTGTCTAATATTTGGATCTCCTCCCTCCAGGGTTTTGCAGACAGCCCTCATTACAGCGATCATCTGAGTGACAGTCGATTAGTGTCCCATGAAGGATTGTCCCCAACACCTTTTATGAACTCCAACGTAATGGGTAAGTAAGCTACTTCTTTTAACTCCGTGCTCTCATGGCCTTTGGGATGAAATATACTGTAAAAGAATGACGCTTGACTGATGTGCAAGGCACATGATGCATCTGGAGATAGCAGTGCTGAAAGGCTTGCTACATCCTCTCAGTCTCCCCTCCCCTTTCTGCATCCCCTTCCATCTGTGATGACCCTCCCCCAGGGCAGGAGTCACACAATCAGTATAGCTTTCTGCCACACTAAGCTCTCCCCAAATCCACCTTCAGCATCTTCTGTTGTATGTTTGTCTATGTTTGTGTGTGTGTGTGGGTGTTAGAGTTGTATCAAAGGTATTCTCACAGCAAATTTCTACCTGTTGTCGACTTGTCGTGCATTTTTTTGTTGTAATTTTTCTTCAGGGGTTGTCAAATCACAGTTATCCTCATTGATGGGTTGACTGGGACACAAACTGGGCTGACAAAATGAATAAGATTTTTTTTTTTCTGTGAGTCTTACTGATCTCAGTTTAACATGTCATTTCCCAGCTCACTGGTTTTAAACCTGTTTCATTCGACGTTCACGTCAGTAGCTCAGAGATGCTCTGTCTTCATCTGACCCTTTTTTTTTTTTAGAACATGTTTCTTAGCTACATTTTTTTGTTTCATGAATATTTTTTGTTGCTTGTTTACCCTTTTCTCTGTTAATGAGCCACAGTATTCTCTGACATTACAGCAATTAAAATGCGTCTGCGATCCAGCGTTCAGCTTCTCTGTGATGTGTAACCACTTGACACTTTTATGGCTAACTACATTTCAGCTCATTGTATAATGGCTGTGGAGACTGGTTTCCAAGCTCTGTGATTAGTTCACAAATGGATGCAGCTGAACGGAAACAAAATGTTATCTTCCTGTAATTGATCACGTGATGGCTATAGCTCTCCTCTTCCGCTGTATCTGTAATGTGCTCACCAGCGCTAGAATATGGATGTGATCTGTTGCTGCGATATGTCAATTTTAGACAGTATGATTGTAAACTTGGAATTGCTTCTGCTTATCTCAGGCTGGGAATTCTGGATGACTGCAGTCTTATTAAATTGTTTTCCACGGTAATATCCAAGGCTTGCATGAATGTATGGCATTTTCAGCGTTCTTATTAAGTCATGCCTGAGAGGTTATTCCTCATCGATGCTCATGGTAGAATAACCACAGTTGAGGAAAGTGCACAGTTGTGATGATAGGTAGATCATCTTTACCATTAAAAATTTGTCTTGCCATAGGAACAGATTTTAGTTCAGTCAATCCAGTCAGCGTTTGAACTTTTGACTAGACTGTTTCAAATCTTGACACGTTTTTATTTACATTTACTTAAATTGTTTGCTTAGGTACACATATTCAAACCGGCAGCAAACTTGAACAGTGAAATACTGCCAAGTACTTGTGAATATTTAATTTTATGATGGAAATCTTGTTGTTTGTAAAATATTGAACATTTATTTCATAAATGTCAAAAAATATATATTTTTAACAAGATTTAAGCTTAAAATCGCCAACATTTTTCATTCAACATTTATTTAGGCAGGTTAATCCCATTGAGCCTCTGGGACGCATTTACAAGAGAGACCTGGTTTTAACAAAGAGTGATGACAACAGTGAACAACAAAGACAACAATAAACAATCATAAAAGGATGTAGGGATGCACAATATTATCGGCGTGGTATCGGTATAGGCCAATATTAACGTTAAATTTCAATATCGGACTTCGGCCTTTCCATTAAAATAACTTGCCGATATAAAAGGGGCTGTTTTTTGCCTGCAGCACAACATGATGACGTTACAGCGGCAGCGCAACGTGATGACGTTACAGCGGCAGCGCAACGTGATGACGTCGTGTGCGTCTACCCGATCTCACGGCGGAAAGGAATATTCAAAATGTCGGTGGTGTGAAAGTTTTATTTTTTGTTGTTGAGGATTTCGGATTCCGAAGATTTGTGGACTACGTTGAGCCTCGCTACGGAGATATTTTTCTGACGTAACCTTACCTGAGTTACAAGCCGTAATTTCCGACGTCATTGGGAAGCTAATAGCCAATAGCACGACTTGTTGGGTGAGTTTTACCGCAGATGTGTAGACGTTGTGTTAGCCCCGTTAGCATGATTAGTCTTACAGCACAGTGGATAAGTGAGACAGCATTGCAGGTGACTAATGCTAATAAATGAAATTTAACACTTTTCATTTAATATACACTAAGTTAACATGCTATGCATAACATATGGCTGTTACTGAATATATGTCACCAGCTCTTACAGCTGTTGCACAATTTTTGTAGCAAATAAGCCTAAATAAGAGGACTATGTTCTGACAAAGGAACGTATATAAAATATCAGTATTCGCATCAGTTATCGGCTGAACAAGTTTTAACATATCGGATATCGGCCAAAAATCCCGTGCATCCCTAAAAGGATGCATACCAACTGAGTACATACAGTATTGCTCCCTGCTTCATCTGTGCTGAATGTGAAAGTGAAACTTAAGTGAACAGCCATGACTTGAAAGTAGTCTTCATGCCCCCTCTGCTGGACACATTTTACAATTATGAATGGTTCCCAGCATTTAAGTGGTGAAAATTAGAAGTGCTTATTATCAGCACATAATGAGACAATTATCACCGATTTGTCCTCAAATGTCTATATCGGCCTCAACTATTAGCCCTATCGATATATCGGTCGGGCACTAATCTTTACTTGCTTTTTTCCTTTTCGGGTTGCAACCGTCTTTATATTATTTAATATTAGTGCTTGTAGATGACATTAGTTAGGCCCCTTTACTGTGTTCAGAATGTTTATCTCTGTTCCTTGGTCACTAAGCTGCAATGATTTGGGGGTTAAGCTCATTGATATGGAGAGGATCATTAACTATTTTTGAGTAAAAAAGGGAAATGTGTAAGAATGTAAGAATGTGTGGTATTTACTGTATGTAAAATATTTTTGCAGTGATTTTCTCGTTGTCTTTTTGCAGATCTTTTGGTGGGAGGTTAATTTAGTTGTTTTAATTGCTCAGCTACATGGATTGCTAAGAGTTCATGACCCCGACAAGAAATGGTTGCATCTAATTACCCGCCGAGATGTTCTCCTATGGTGTCAGCTTGAAAAAGGGACATCAGTGGGGAAGGCTGTTTTTGGTAAATTACCAGCGGGGATGAGCTGTAACTGAAAAAGCTACACTTTACAATTTTCAAGTTGAATTTTGAAAGCATGCGTAGTATTTGGCTGACTGACATTATATTCTCACTGAACTGAAAGTAGATAAGGTTTATTTTATTACTTAATCTTAAATCTTAAAACTACCACACAGCGCAGGGCCTATGAAGCTCTTTTGTATACTTACCCTTAGTAACAATTGCAGCTTGTATTTGTAATAGGTCAAACCTACACAAAAACAAGCTTATTTACCTAAATCAGTGTTTCCCAACATGGGGGGCCCTACCCCCATGGGGGGCCCTACCCCCATGGGGGACGCTAGAGAGCACAGGGGGGGTCGCATAAATATGTCTGCTTAGAGTTTGTAAAAATATCAATTTATTGTCTGTGTAACAACTTTAGAAAATATGCTTTTATTTATAATTATAATGTTTTAAAGTTCACCAAATCCTGATTAACACTGAAGAACCCTCATTTTGGTTATGTTTTAATCATTTTCTATAACGTATTATGTTAAAAACTAAAATATGTACTGTCATTTTAAGAGCGCTTTTTTTATGGCATCATACTGTGTGTTGTCTGGATCTCAGTTGGCAGCATGGCTGAGAGGAGCAGGGTGAAATCGTCGCTCTTGGTTAAGCTTATGTTTATTAAATATATAACATAAATGTAAGCACATGCAGTTGTAAATGTTTAAATGTGTAAAAACAGACAGATGAGTCATTTTTCTGACAACATAAGAACATTGTTCCCTAGTTTAAAGCACCTTGGTTGCAGTTTATCTGTTTTTAACTGTGCTCTAGAAATAAAGAATACTTGACTTGACTTGACTAGGTTAGAACAGAATTGTTATTACTATTGGTGATGGTGAAAGTCAGGAATACTTTCAGGAACAAGCAGATGACATCAGAAAGCCTTTGAAAGAGCAGGTAGTGATGTGCACAGAGCTACAGAAGCATCTTTTGAGTGTTCCCTTTTAATCACTAAGACTAAAATCTGCACAATATTGGAGAAACCTTCTGAAACCACCTGCCTAAGTTGATGTGTGGAGCTCATGCAGTGGATAAAAAAAAACTGTCCTGCTCTCTAACACTGTCAGAGTTTCTTTATTGTCATTTTTTTTTATTATTTATTGTCATTTCTTTATTGTCATATTGTCAAGGACATAAGAGATAAAATAGCTGAAAATTCCAAAAATCAGCTGCGTGACAGGATCAGGAAGATATCTTGACAAAATTACAGTTTTTTTAAAAGACTGTTTTTAATATTACTCTGTTGTTAGTTTTTAAAGAAATTTTATGTGAGTAATTCTCACAACAGTGTTCTGGTTTCTGTTGTACAACCAGTTTATACCTTTTATAAATAAAAGTTTGTAACTGTTTTTAAAAATTATTTACACTATTACTTATAATATTAATTATAATATTTACTTTATTCATTTAATAATTTGGTGAAGCGAGATGAAGAGATTAATCTGACTGAGTCTTTTGGGAGAGGGGAGTAGCGAGGGATTGGGGGTCCTAGATTACGGTATATAGGAAGTAAGAAGTGGGGTCTTTGAGGAAAATAGGTTGGGAACCACTGATCTAAATGTATTCTACTGGTTTGTCTTATCTTAATTTACCGCAGCGTTTTTATTCTAAAATGACTAAAGACTTTGTTTGTGCAAAGAATCAATTCAATAAATTACTTGGGCTTATTTTTTAAAAGTTTTATAAAAGCAAACAAACAAACAACTAAAAACTCAGAAATATAACTATTTCAACAATTTATTTATTTTTCAGCATTGCACTATTTGAGTGATTAAAGTTTAATTATGTTTCATTTGGGTTCAGACTGCACAACTGGGCTGTTTTTGCATCAGGCCCTTCCAGCCATGTGCCTGAAGGCGTGACGTCAGAGCTGCTGAGCTGCTGTTTGAAACTCACGTTTCTCAGGCGTGCTTCATATCTGTTACTCAAACAGCTTTAGTCCTCCATATAAAACTAATCAGCTTAACTCCATCATCAACACACGGATACAGCCACATGCTCAGCCTGTCAACATACACGTGCTATTTTAATAAGACTACCTGACTGTTATTGCTTTGAGTAGCCGCTCCATTAAAACTTGGATCATCCACCGATGTATATAGTACTGTATGTTGAACACATTAAAACAGTGTCTGCTTTTCAAATTTTACAGATTCAGCATTTCAGTTTAATAGAATATCTGTCGCCATTGTCGTGATAAACTATTTTTTGTTTATATAATGCATGTTGCTGTCAGTAGCCATATGTTTAAGCCACAAAAGCTGTCAAAATACATGATTTTTAAGTCTTCAATTTCAGTTTTCATGCTTTTACAATTTCAACATCAATAAATGGTGGTAGGTTAATGCCGCAGACTCATCAAGCTTTTTGACAAATTTGTGCTAGAAAACAGCTGATAGTTCTTGTCGTTGTTTACAACTAAATTCTGTGATTAGTTACAATCAGCTACTCGCTCAATGGAGCTCAGAATGTCTCACAGCTCATTTCCATAAGATCTTACCCACAACTTTTGATTTAATGCTCTCCAGCGCTTGATTTGCTTCCCCAAAATGACTCTACTTCTGTTGTTTAATTATCTAGAGACAATGAGAAAATGGTTAAAGTGCAAAGTACTGATATGTAACACATACATAAGATTTGCACCATCTTAAACTCTGTCTTTTTGTCTACCGGTAACTGTACTGCTAAAATTGATCTACCGACAACATCAAAATGTGGGTGGGATAGGTGAAGCACACACACCTGCCTCCACCATCATTTTCCCCACTGTGGGCCCTTGAGCAAGGCTCTTAACCCCAACCATCTGCTCCCCCGGGCGCCCTAGATGGCAGCTCTCTGCTCCACACAGAGGGCTGTGGTAGCTCAGTGGTCTGTGGTTGTGTCAGGAAGG
>JAVCKU010000042.1:9844589-9858297 GCA_032273985.1 Hypsolebias coamazonicus | reverse complement strand
TGTGTGTGTGTCTGAAAGTTTAAAAAAAAGAAGGAAAATTGAGTTTTTTTTTACTGTAAAGGTCATTTCCCTTTTGGTTCTCTCTGCTCCAAATATGACTTTGATCTTTTTTTCATATTAAGCATTAACAGGCTTGTGTTACAGTTGGTGATGAGGAGAAAATTGATAGCATGTGGACAGAACGGGAAAACTTTATGATCAAAAGCACTTGTTAAACAACCACCACGAGCCTTTTTCAGCTTTTCATGCTTGGACATAAGAGAGCGAGAGAGAGAGAGAGTTCATTCTTTGAAGCAACTTGATTTGAAATAATTTGTTGCAATGCAAAGTTGCACAGACTCGCCGTCTGGAGCTCTGGGAGGATCCACAACGTGCCGTTGGCTTGTTGTGAGCTGGTGGCTCAGCACCAGTGCAGATGGAGCTTCTTGATGAGCTTTATTCTGCTTCATTTTAAGAGAAATAAGAATTAAAGCTAAAGCCTGTGTTGATCTTTTTAAATTTTTTATGTTGAATATACATGCTGTTGTTTTAGTACAGCAGGTTACATCACTGCTTCTAAAGCGTGCATGCGTCACTGCACGTCCAAAATAAAATGTGGTGCGTTTGTTGACCTGTCGTTTACAATATGCAGGATGCACAGTGATTCTAAACAGCTGCTTTGATTCCAGTATTAATTACTGTAAGAGCAACAACAATTGGGCATTACTCTTCAGCACCCGTACTTTTATTTTACAGTATATTTGCGTGTGGATACTTTCCTATTTTTAGCCGATTGTCTACTTTTGGTTAAATTATTACTATGTGTTTACATTTTGTGTATGAACTCTTTTAATGTGTTTGATCAGGCTGACAACAAATAAATTAAATGTGTTAAAGTTTACGTTAAAAAAAAAAAAAAATCTTATTCTTGCTCCAGTTGTGTGTGAGCGTTTGAACAAGTTTTAGAGAGTTTTACTGATAAAAGCTCCTTTTGTAAGTTTAACGTCCTGTCTTTTATCAAATGTTAAACAATGCCCCTCCTCGTGAGCTGAGCTGAGTGGTCGTTTGAAAAAGCCATCGAGTCTTTTAAGCAAATTGAGCTTTGTAAGTGTGTAAGGTTTAGACTTAAAAATGCCCCCCAGAGATTTGGTTCGATTCCAAGTAATGACACGCTGTACAAAAGCAGGACACGCCACTAAGAGCGTTTGAAGTTCTTTTCTCTGAGCTCCCTCCACCTTTTCTTGCCCGATGAGCCTGATTTTACCTTCTCTCTTTGTTTAAGATCATGGCCCTTCATGCTGTTGTGGTGCATCCTTTCTGCCGTTGACAGTTTGTGTTTTAACATGTCACATTTTGATTGGTGTGGCATGAAATTCAAAGCCAGGCGGGCCGGTGTGCTTCGAGGCACGTGGGAAGAAAGTTCAGATACTCAGTTGAAACATGGTTAAGAGACACGACCAGTGTTTGAACCAGTGAACTCAGTCTATCTGTAGCTCTGTTTTTAAGTTCTTCTAATTTGTTGATCTACTAATGAAAAGTACTGTTAGGGTTACTGATGTTTCAGAAACCCAATTAAATGATTAGTCATTTAGAATTGTTCTATTGTATCCTTTTTTTTTTTAAGGGAAACGTCTTACTCAGACAAATTAATGCTTTGAAGTTTGTTGTCACTGTTATGGGTCATTTTATTTAAACGATACCGGCTGCAGCTCAAATAACCGGTGTGAGTCGGAGTTGGTGCGCCGAGCTGGGTGAGTGACGGCTTTTAATTAATGGCCTTGTAAAAGGAAACCCAGGCGGGCTGCCTCTTCCATAGGCCGACGGAATGAGGCACCCGGCGTTTTCGATGGTTTATTAATGCTTTGACTGGTTAGCCCAGGGTAAAAAGGACAATTAGTATTATCCACTGCCATATGCTGCCCATAGAGCGTCTGACGGAGGCAACAGACAAAGCCTGGGCTCCTGTGTGAGGCTAACCTGAGATCTCGGTGGACTCCTATCAACCCTGGTCACATGTGTAAGCCAGAGGACCCATGAGGGCTCCACCCCTCTCAGATCACTTTAATTACACATCCAGGCGACCGCAAGCTGGAGTCCTGCTCGCTCAGCAAAACCCAACAGCTTGGAGTCCCACGTCCTGCCTCGGTAACACGTTCACGTGTGGGACTTTTAATTGAATTCATTCACGTTGGCCGTGATGCGTCTTTTCCACCAGCGCTGTGCTGCGGAAGTTAGATAAACTCTCTTTGTGGCTATCGTCACATCCCGGTGCATGAAAACGCAACTGTGAGGCGTGAGCTGTCAACATCAGAGCGGAAACGGGGTTGTTAAAGGAGGGATTGAACGTGTGGACACGCTGGGAATGTGCAGGTGGATGGAGCTGGCAGGTCTGGCTCTGATTAGTGTTACACGACGGCGAGGTCATCTGGTCCCGTCTGTGGGAGGGGAGAATTTACCCAAACCTTTTCTCACTTCTTCCCCTCCTCACCCCAACTCCTACCATCTGGAGTGGATGAAGTCAGAGACCACATCTCTGGCGTTTGGCCTCCAGTGTGTTTGATCCCGCCGCTCAGCTCGGCACACACTTGCAGCTGTACGACGGCTCGTCGTGCCTCTTTTCTTCCTACAGCTTGCAGGTACAAGTACGACGAATGCAAAAGAGGCTGCTTTTGTGCCGCATATTTGATTCCTGCCTGTGGGAATGCTGTAATTTGCCAGGCTTTTAGTCTTTGCATCTAAGCAGTGTCATTATACTTCCATTAGAGGCTGAGTTGACCTGAAATTCAAATACTCCTGATAATCCACGCCTCCCTTCATGAGCTTGATTGCTTGCGAGTCATTAAAGTGTGTTTGTGTGTATTTGTAGGTTTTGCGCTGCATCTATGGGACTTATTTTTACTTATTCTTGCGTACACATGCGTGATGACATACTTTTGCGCGTTTAAACTCTTAAATATGAACTTGTATTGTGTTTTGCATAAAAAAACGCTGTAAATTAGAAGATCTGACAGCAGCCTTTTTGTTCCTTTTATGAACATGGTCACAGCTGATAGTTTCACCGTGTGCTTGTTTCTTCTAACATCTGTCTTGTTCTGGCAGGTGTACGCACCGTCTCCCAACTCAGAGGACTTTAACAGAGATTCTCCTTCCTACACGTCTCCCAAACCCTCCAGCAGCATGTTTGCAAGCACTTTCTTTGGTGAGTTCAAAACGACGTTTGTTCAGCAGTTCTGGATTAATTAAAAGAAGCAGCTTATTCTAAAACACATCTCAACACCCCATGCCTTGGGGATCAACACTGTTTTACAGATTTGTTTAGATTGTGTTTTTATTAGGGATGCACGATATTATCGGCATGTATCGGTATCGGCCGATATTAGCGATAAAGTTAAATATTGAACATCGGACATTCCATTAAAAAAAAACATAAAAGTCTTCTGTTTTATTTATTTTTTTAAATTTATTTAAGAAACTATAAGTACATCTATTAATGGACTACGGTTATGCACTTTTAACTTGTCGCTTATGAACAGGTTGAGTTTAGATTTGTGAAAATTTACAAATTCGCACTGTTTGAGCATTGTCATTGTGTTCGAGAGAGTAAATATCATGAATAAATTTGACATTTAACATAATCCAAGTTGAAGTGTTGCATTATTTCAGCCCTTTTTTTTGGCATTTGCATTTGGTAGCAGGCCAAACTGACAAAGACCGTGCAGAATAATGTAGTATTTTAATTCCACAGCAGAGAAAACTATGTAGTCTCTGTAAGTAGGTCTAGAAAATAAAAATCAGTATTGGTATTGGTTATTGGCCAAATAAATTTTAACATATCATCGGCATATCGAATATCGGCTAAAAATCCAATATTGTCCATCCCTAGTTTGTATATTAAATATTAGTGCAACTAACTCCCAAGCATGGAGAAATGTCTTGATGGATTTAGCGTTTTGTTTTTCTCAGCTGTTTTCACAATAGGGTCAGGTTTCAATCCCAAAAGAAAACATGAAAAGCCCCCTCCCCCCCTAAATGACCCAGAAGTTGTAAAGTTGGAGTAAGGGAGCACTCTTAGCAGCACTCTTGTCAAAGCTGCCTCAAGTTTTAAACCTTATAAACTAAAGAGACTTCTGTGTTTACATTAGACGGTACCCACAGCTCGTCTGACCCGTGGAATCCGTCCAGTGGGATCAGCCAGCCCGGCTATGGGGGGATGCTCGCAGGATCTTCATCTCACATGGCACAGTCGGGGAACTACAGCAGCCTGCACTCACACGACCGTTTGGTGAGCAACCCGCACAATAAACAACCAACAAATAGACAAATGACTATTTTTAGGCTTGTTTTGTAACTGCAGCTGAAAAATAATGTGCATTTCATAGCTTTTAAATTCCACCTTGGCCTCCTCGTGCTCTTCTTACTCAGTTTCCAGGTTTGAGTGGGCGTGTGCGCATTAGGCTGTTTTCTGGTTATTATCAGGGAGGACAGTATCGACCCTTTTTTCTGTCGGTGTTTGATCTGGCCTCGTCTGCCTGCCTGATTCAGCTGGCAGGACATCACAGGGAGCCTGCAGATGCTGCCTGCCCTCTCTTTATCTCACTCCCTCCCCCATTAACTTTTCCTCCATCACAGCCTGGGACATGTCAAAGGACAGTTACACTTAAGAGAACAAACACATCTTTTTTTTGTACACACGTATACACCTTTAAGTTTTACTTGCTTTATCCTACAGAATTACCCTGCACACTCAGTCTCTCCAGATGTCAACGCCAGTCTTCCTCCCATGTCGAGCTTTCACCGGAGCAACGCCAGCACGTCACCGTTTGTCACGGCAGCTCACACCTCGTCCGTCCCCCCGGCCGACGGGATCATGGGTATGTGCTCGACCGTCCAGAGTTCTCGCTTCACAGTAATCGAAGCGATGCGTTCATTCGTAGATGGATTGCTCGTTTAGGAATTTTCGACCACTCGTATTTGAGTTTAAGCGACTCCCTGTGTTTTCCTAGTTGCTGCAAATCGGGGAACGGGAACTGGAAGCTCGCAAACCGGAGATGCACTGGGCAAGGCTTTAGCCTCGGTGAGCTGAGTCCTGTTTTTTTTTTTTTCTTTCTAACTGAAGCTTTAGATCTTAAAACCAGTTTGAACCGTGTTTGTTTCCTCATCGGTACTGGATCATTTTCTGGGAATCATCAAAATCATATGAAATAAAGTGTGCTTGTTTTTTTTTTCTTCTTCAACCCAAAATAGAATAATTGTACGTCCTCCCGTTAACAAAAGTGAGTCTGCAGGGGATTAAATGTTGATTAAAAGCCTCAGGGAACCCAAACCTAGATAACTGTGGAGTTCAACTAAAAGCTTTCAAGAAAATCTACGGAAAATTGTGTGTTAAGCCAAAAGATGGAACGAATGTGACGTCCTTTAGATGATTTATACTGCACTGTGAAAATACAGTGACTTGTCCGTAAAGCCTCGTTTACTTGTTTCATTTTTTTTTCTACATTCTGGTGTCACACAAAGCCCAAATTTAAATATACTTAGAACCAGAGCTGTGTCTTCAGTGTGCAAAACCAAAATAATATAAGTTCATGGATCTTAATTTCAAATTAAATCTTTTGTATTTGCAGACTCAATTCTATTAGCATGACAAAGCTGGAGTGAAATGGACATGGTTGGACCAGGGTGGGGGTGGGTGGGCACAGGGGAGTTTTTAACCGCTGTGGCTCAACTCTGTGGGCACCCCCCGCCTTTTAGAGCTTTTGTTCTGCGCCTGTTTAAATTGGCCGTGCTTATTGGGCCCACGCCGCCTGCGGGAGTGTAACTGATGACGAGGCGGGGCTTCATTTAGTCCAGAAAAATGAGCCATGTTTCACTCTGAACGCAGCGATTGTGACCAGGGAGGGGGGAGAAAGTCATACATTGTCTGGTCAGAAGTCACGGTTACAAACAGCGTTCTTTAGAGAGACTCAAAGATTTGAGATTTAGTTTGAGTTGTGTTGGTTTCGATAACCACACATTTAATCCTCCAAGTTGTTTGCATGTCTTAAAGTGAAAAAGCTGAGCGTTGAGAAACCTTGAGCTCTCTTTGTGTAGAAGAGTAGATAAAAAAAAAGACAATAGTCAGTCTTCCTCCACATTCAGTGAAACCTCTGTCCCCTTACTGCAAGTTGACTAAAAGCAAAAGCTCAAGATTGAATAATAAGATTATTAACAGTGAGTGTAGTCTGTTGTCCTCACAGAAGTCAAACGAGTGGCTGTAAACTCGGTTTGATCCGAACTTGACTGAAAAATGTCTGAATCTGCTGTTTTTTCTCTCTTGTTCCATTAATAATAATAATTAATAATAAATAAATAATTATTCAGTATCCACCAGTGCCACCCTGGCTTTCAGAGACACGCTTCATTATGGCACAAATATCCTCTTGTAAAATGAGGAAAATCAGGGATTTGTTTGTGCTTTAATCCAGCAGTTATTTAAACAAATCGTATCCCAGTAGAAGCTCTGATAATCTCGTTTCGCAAACGTCACCTAATGAATCACTGAAGCAAAATAAAAACCTGTAAAACTGAAGGGATTTGTAGCATTTGGCAGAAAACTTTTGTCCTAGTTGTCATCTTCGGCTTAAGTTTCAGCAGATACAAAAATAAACAACAGTTGAACACTTGTAGTTTTTGATGTATGGTTCACGGTACATTCGCTGCCTGCAGGCTAAAATGTGGCCCTTGAGATTTTCTGTACTTGGCTTAACGGGGTTTCCAGGTTGGGCGTCTGCATCTCTGGAAACCACGGTGGAATAACAAGTGGAGCGACTTATTCAGGCACAGGAGTCTTAACACAAATAGAAATACATAAGCTGTGCTCCTGTAAAGAGTTTAAACAAGTTTATTTAAGACTGTAACATTAAAATACACGGACTCGTCAGCGTGCATCATTTATATTAAGTTTTCAGTTCAGTTTATTTATAAAGCGCCAAGTCACAACAGAAGTCGTCTCAGGGCACTGAACAGAAACATCCATATATAAAAATAATAATTTAACATTATTTATCTGAGGAGCAGACTGCTTAAATTTAACTTCCCTCGCAGGACTCTTATTTTGAGCAAGCACAAAGGCGACAGTGGAAAGGAAAAACTCCCTCATGAGGAAGAAACCTTTAGCAGAACCAGGCTAGTTTTAATTTTTTTATTTTTTTATATTTTGCTTTGTGCTTCCAGATTTATTCTCCTGACCACACGAGCAGTAGTTTTCCATCCAATCCGTCGACACCTGTGGGCTCACCTTCACCTCTGACAGCCACAGCAGGTGTAGTCTCAGCAGGTACCGTCGTGGCCGCAGCCGGCACCCCGTCTGGAAGGCCAGGTAAAACTCCAGACTTCAGATTTTAATCTCACACACTTGCTCAGTTACACTAAATGCTAGCATGAGGAGAAAACCACATTTGATACTAGACTTTCAGAGCTTCACAATTACTCTGACTTATTTATTAGGTTTTATTTAAATGAGGTATTTTCATAATTAAATGGATTGGAAACAGATTTAACTGTGCAGAGAGCAACAATAAAGCACAAAAATGACTTGCTGTTTTTATTCATCCATGTGTAACCCCATAACATTTGGAACCGTTGGCTGTAAAAGGATTCAGATCATAAAGTGGGATGATTAATCGATCCATACAGAGGCTTCATCTGAACTCTAATGAAAGCTCTGCCAGGATGTCTGGATGATGCAGAACAAGCTCAAATCTGCACGTCAAAGCCTGACAGCGTGGTTTTATATGTAACTTGTGTAATTGAAAAAGAAGTTTATTGCCACTGTGTCATGAATAGTTACGTCTTACTGTAAATGTGACAAAGTGTCGGTCTCAACATTCATCTAGAAAAAGAGCACTTTGGCTAAAAAGGAAGTTGAACTGGAAGCAGTGACACGTGTGATGGATGAGCTGCTGTAATCTGTCTTTTCCTCCGTGAAAACAGAAAACTGAGTCCGAGCAGTCGACTCGCTTGTCTGTAGAATTGAACCGTGCGGCTTTGAAGCCGCCTGCTTTCATTTGCATGTGATTTAATAAAAGTAAACACAGTGGACTGTTGTGCGTGATGCTCGGTTTGGCCATTTTCAAATCAAAGGGAGTGGATTCATCAACATGCTGCTTTAGAACGTTGCAGGGTTTTCGTGCGGTATAAAGAATCTCAGGACAACACAAGAAGCAGTGCGACAAACAAGCTTACAGATTTGGTGCAATCTGTGCATATTTTCCAGTAAACTACCAACGAGTCCCTTCACACTGGCTCTTTCAAAGAGCCTCCCACCCTCTGAATGTGCTGTGCACTCTGTGCTTGGCACCGAAACACCAAACAGATGAACTGAATTTTCAGGGCTGGAATTTGCCAAACTGTCAAAGATTTCCTGCACTTGTTGTTGCGCCGCTACAAAAACAGGGCCTCATGACTTTGATTAATTTAATTACTTTTACTGCGCGCTGCATTTTGCTCGGACTTTGATTAATCAAATCCTGCGCAGAGTGAATGGTTTGAAAGTTTCACTAAAAACTTAATTAAAACCCTCTTTTAGCTTTAAAGTAGCTTTAATCATTTTAAACTCTTCCTCATGGTCCGTTTTAGTCGTTTATAAAGTACTTATACTCAAAACGCAGCAGATCCTTGAAGTTAACGGCTTTAATTAGTCTTTAGAAGAACAAAAACGTTATTTTTATGTCAACATATAAAAAAAATACTGCTCTTAAGTAAAAGTAAAATCAGTTGCTGCTTTTCATTTACTGTAAAGTGAATGTGAAGCTTCATCTTCCTGCAGGGCTGTCGCTCCCAACATGTGCTTTATTTTCTTGGCCCGTAGTATTAATCCACATTGACTCCTGGTGATGTCACAGACTAGTTTTGGCTTTTCAGCTCTGTGAGAATATTTGTTCATGTATATAAATTTAGATTTAACATGCACTGTCAGAAAAACATTTTGGTTTCCTCTTATCCAGTTCTTTATTTCCAAGCGAAGGAAATGAATAAATAAAAGAAACTACTGCAGCTTTCAGTGTTGAGGGTGTTTGTCCAAAACTGTTGTAGAAGCTTTTAGTAGTGGCTCGTGGCAGTGACTAGTTAGCAATAAGAGAAGATTTGTTGTTACATAAACCTGTTTTTCATGACAAAATCCTTGTCTGTTAAATTTTTGAGGACAGACACAAAACTGTTCCGATTTGTAATTATGTTGCACATCAAAAACAAAACAACGACCACAAAACCACAGCTCATCTTCTGTTGGGTGAGAAGACTCTGTTTGTTTGAATGCAAAAAAAAAAAGATGTGTATTAAAGGAACATAGAGGGTCAGATGTGCATTAAAGGAATACAGAAGGTCTGGTGTGTATTAAAGTTATATAGAGGGCCAGATGTGTATTAAAGTAATATAGAGGGCCAGATGTGTATTAAAGTAATATAGAGGGCCAGATGTGTATTAAAGGAATATAGAGGATCAGATGTGTATTAAAGTAATGTAGAGGGCCAGATGTGTATTAAAGTAATGTAGAGGGCCAGATGTGCATTAAAGGAATATAGAGGATCAGATGTGCATTAAAGGAATATAGAGGATCAGATGTGCATTAAAGTAATACAGAGGGTCAGATGTACATTAAAGGAATATAGAGTGTCAGATGTGTATTAAAGAATATAGAGGATCAGATGTGTATCAAAGGAATATAGAGGGTCGGATGTGCATTAAAGGAATATAGAGGATCAGATGTGTATTAAAGTAATATAGAGGGCCAGATGTGTACTGTATTAAAGTAATATAGAGGGTCAGATGTACATTAAAGGAATATAGAGGGTCAGATGTGTATTAAAGAATATAGAGGATCAGATGTGTATTAAAGGAATATAGAGGGTCGGATGTGCATTAAAGGAATATAGAGGGTCAGATATGCATTAAAGGAATATAGAGGATCAGATGTGTATTAAAGTAATGTAGAGGATCAGCTGTATATTAAAGGAATATAAAGGGTCAGATGTGCATTAAAGGAATATAGAGGATCAGATGTGCATTAAATGAATATAGAGGGTCAGGTGTGTGTCAAATTAATATAGAGGGTCAGTTGTGTGTCAAATTAATATAGAGGGTCAGGTGTGTATTAAAGGAGTATAGATGGTCAAATGCATATTAAATGAATATAGAGGGTCAGGTGTGTATTGAATATAGCGGATCATATGTGTATTAATTGAAGAGAGGCCAGTTGTGTATTAAATGAATATAGAGGGTCAGTTGTTTATTAAATTAATATAGAGGGTCAATTGTGTATTAAATTAATATAGAGGGTCAGTTGTGTATTAAATTATAGAGGGTCAGTTGTGTATTAAATTATATAGAGGGTCAGTTGTGTATTAAATGAACATAGAGTATTAAATGAATACAGAGGTTCAGGTGTGTATTAAAGGAATATAGAGGGTCAGTTGTGTATTAAATAATTATAGAGGGTCAGTTGTGTATTAAATGAACATAGAGTATTACATTAATATAGAGGTTCAGGTGTGCATTAAATGAATATAGAGGGTCAGATGTGTATTAAATGAATAAAGAGGTTCAGGTATGTATTAAATGAATATAGAGGGTCAGGTGTGTATTAAATGAATATAGAGGTTCAGGTGTGTATTACATGAATATAGAGGGTCAGGTGTGTATTAAATGAATATAGAGGTTCAGGTGTGTATTAAATGAATATAGAGGGTCAGTTGTGTATTAAATGAATATAGAGGGTCAGGTGCATATTAAATCAATATAGAGGGTCAGATGTGTATTACATGAATATAGAGGGTAAGGTGTGTTGACAGTAACGGAATGAGATGGAACTGTAAGGGACAGCCCCGCTTGTTGTGCTGTTGTTTTTTTAAGCGGGCAGTTGTGTCATGTGCAGTAACGGAGTGGCGACAGCTGTCTCTACGTATGCCCCCCCTCGTCTTCAGCTGTTGCCCTGCCCCATGGACAGCTGTTTGCTCAGAACACACACACATACACACACACACACACACACACACCAGGTTACAAAATGCTCTGTTTATTTACCGTTGGGTGAGGGAAGGTGGCTTCGACTCAGCTGATGAGGACCACGACAACTTTCTCCAACTGCAGAACAGCAAAGCTGATAAATAGAACCATTCTTGTGTTTTTAAAAAACATTAATGTTAAACGTATACATGTTGGTTTATAGAGAAAGGACGTTATTTCAGTAATTATCTGTCCTGATGATTTTGGGGCTTGAAACTGGTCTGAAATTTGCCTCAGTGTTGATGTTAGTAGCAGAAAGCATTAATCACCGGGATTACACCAGAGTACAGCACATTACTCAAGACTGCTTTGTTCAATTAGTTCTCTCTGTGCACTCTCTGTGCATGTGGGGAGCAGAGCCTCGGGCTAATTTTTCATAGCCGCCAGCCCACAGAGGCTCGTGTGAAGTACTTTCCTCACTCACCTGGGAAAGAGCTGATGCCGAGCAGACGTTCATTTCCTTTCACTGTTAATAGTCGCTTAATTAACGTCTGCTTTTTTGAAAGGCTGAGAGTGCAACATAAAACCTGAAGTACAAAGAACCACTGATGTTCACTCAAACATTTCAGTGGAATTAATTAATAGAAAACTGAGTTAACGCTTTCCTGACCACAGGGAGCTGTGAGGTTTTTATTTATTTATTTATTTGTTGCATTTCTCCCTCAGTGCACTTTTCCATATTTAGAAAAGGTTTCAAGTTAATTGTTTATTAGGCATTTAATTTAATCCTATAAGTCTTGAATTTTATAAAAACCAAACCCTGAACATTTTTTATTTAAATGTTTTTTTTTTACACGCTAAAAGTGGTTTAGCTTTGTCTTATACAAAATGGCATTTTATGAGCCCCAAGTTCTTGAAAACAAGTTCTGAAAAAAAACTTGAATCACACGTTTTCGTGTGAACAGCCAAAACACAACATTTTGAAAACAAAGATTTTGTAGCTCCACCTCTAAAACAACTTGTTATCTGAGGTTGTCTTCGTCTTGTTTTTGTTTCGCATCCAGCACACGCACTTCCACGCCGTTTCCTGATTTAAACGCGTTTTTGTGGCAACGTTATATGCGTTTTTAAGTCGTTTTTGGTGTTTTCATGTGGATGAAGACATTTCTAGAAACAGTGCAGAGAACAGCAACCTAAATTAATTTTAAAATTAAAAAAATAAAATCTGTTAATTGTTTAAAAACGTTAACGTCAAGTGTATAAACTGGATTAGCATTCTTCCAAAACAACAGATACTAAAGACATTTTTAATGTTTTGAGAAAGACCAGCGATGACCTACTCTGTAAAAATGTTTAATAATGTTGTTTAAGTGAATTTTAATGCACTAGCTGGTGGGTTGCTTAGATAATTATGCTTCAAAAAATTCAAGGAAGAAATCTGGTGGAGATGAAAATGTGATGAGCAGATGTGAATTTCTTTGTTTTAATTGAGACCAGATCAGCTCATCATTTGTCTTCGGATGCTGGCCTGTTAGAAAGACAGAAGGTCCAAAATCTGCTGCAGTGTTTTTTTTATGTTAATCAGATAATACAGTTTATTTTCTGCCACTAAATTACCAGTTAAACCCTGTAGGTGTTTGATAAAACACATGAATGGGTAAAAAAAATGCCAACATGGCAGGTTTAATAACTTTTATGGAAGAGGTCAACTTGATTAAACCCAGATCATTTCTTCTTTCAAAGCCTTGATGAAGGCCATGTGCTGAAAACCTTTTGATCACTCTAAGGTGTTTGTAAAGAGCCAAAAAAATAAATAATTAAAAGACGATGTGAATGAAAACTAGTGCCAGATTTTTTTGGGGGGCCTCATATCTTTGTTTTTGGACGCCTTGGTGCAGCGTCCATGCAGCGGGTGGAAGTGGGTGTCGGCCCGAGCCTCCGCTGGCTCAAATGTCAGGATGTAGTCCAGCCAGCAGGAAGTGATGCAGCTGAGTCCCAAACGCTAAAAATATCTTTACAGAGCAACAAGAAACCAGATAATCAGGATGTCGGTGTGTTGTTAGTGTGGCTCCCAGCTTCAGTCAGATGATGATTAACACTGACCGAGTCGTTTCCATCTTCTCAGGTACCAACCAGTGGCCCCGTGCAAGTGGACAGACCCCCTCTTCACCAAGTTATGAGAACTCCCTTCACTCGCTGGTAAACTTCCCCACGCTCCTTCCTCCTCATGTGAAAGAACCACACGGCCGATGCTCACGTTAGAAAAGTTAGCCATGAAGGCATGAGCTTGCATTACACGGAGATTCCTGTCTGACAAATGTTTTTCTGAGGAACGTAGCCATCGAGGGATAACCAAACAGAACAATACCTGTCCCTTGGGGTTTGCCATCTGTTCTCTGTGGGCCCAGGCGGGGATGACGGGGGGTTGAGTTCAGCGGGCTGGTGCGGGAGGCGGCAGCAGCTGTTTGCTGCACCACTTCTTCAGAATTCCTTCGCTCGACCAGAGCTGAGCGCCAAATTTCACCCAGCCCCGCTGCCGATGCACTTATTTATTTACATAGTCTGCTGCGAGGTGAAATATATTTACCGTATTTTCCGCTGTATAAGTCGCACCGCTGTATAAGTCGCATTGTCCAATTTTGTCCAATAATTGGGAAAAATCCATAAACAAGTCTCACCTCCGTATAAGTCGCACCTATTATGCGTCACCGCTGACGCGCCGAAATGCATGTGTATTTAAAATGTAACCAGA